>JASTWQ010000728.1:0-83128 GCA_035220615.1 Leptothorax acervorum | reverse complement strand
CGTGTCGCGAGCACGACATAGCGTACTATCGCGTAACAAAGATCCTCACCGGCGAGACACGCGGCGGACAGGTACTCGCCGACAAGGCGCTAGACTTGTCATCGCGAGAGATTCGGCTCTCGGAGAGAGAAGAGGTGCCGCTACAGCCGTTGGGCTGCTATGAACGCAAAGACGAAGCTAGGAATGGGTTTGCGAACCGTGAAAAGAAGAAGAGGAGAGCGTCGAAAAAACGGATACTTCCGGCGGCGAAACGAGGCGGTGCTATTGCCGCGGTCTACCGTTGCTGGGAGTTCTCCGGTTCCCTGCCGGCGGGTGCGGCCGGGGGTCGCAACGGCCGTGAACGCTCGCAAAACCGCGCGACGTCCAGCTGGAAGAGATTGCAACGTCACAATCGCGCCATGGAAGGCCGCGACTTTATCTCGCTCCGTACAAACGCGGACGGGGAGTTGCGTTCGAAGAAGAGGAGAGAAAATAAAAAAAAAAAAACGTCAAAGAGACGTTAAAAATGCCCACGGGTGTTACGACTAACGTACAATTAAATCGACTGGCGAAACACATGCGCGTACCGTTCTTCAGGGGTGTTTTCATGCGTGACTCGTTACCAATCGGCGGTATACGCCGAAACGAGAGCGGTATTGTAAATTTGGATGATACAGCGGGCCTCCGGTACTCACTGGGTAGCGTACGCAAAGAGGGGAAACCGCGCGATATATTTTGACAGTTTCGGTAATCTTCGACCGCCGAAAGAGATGGTGCGATATTTCGGACCGAGCGTGATGAAGATAGAGTACAATCGCACGCCCGTTCAAACATATGATCAGAACATCTGCGGACAAGCGTGCCTGCGATTTCTCCTGACAATAGACCGACGATCGGCGTAAATTTAAGGACTGACGGTGCGCCGTGGAGACTCAGTGTTAGTCGAACGGTTTTCCCGACATGTCTATGACATTCACGCTGACCGGGAAGAGCAGCATCCTCGCGGTGCCCTACTTTCCCGCCGTAGATTTGAGCGACGGTGACTACGAGCTCGGTCTAACGGTTTTTGAGACTTATCACACGATACCTAACGTGAATTCTTCGAATAATAAATTTTACTTCGACGAGGATGACACGGAAATTACGATACCCGAGGGATCGTACGAGATAGGAGCGATACACGAGTTTTTGAAACGCGCTGTTTCATGGAAACGCCCGCGACGCGTAGCTCCTTCCATCAGCAATCGTACATCGGTCGCGGATATCGCGCGAGGGGGAGACCGCTCGCGCGAATGGCGACGAGGGCGATGATGACAACGCGGAGTACGAGGATGACGAGGCTGTAAAATATCCGATAGTGCTCCGTGCTAATTACAACACGATGAAAAGTGAGATCAATTGCGCTTTCAGAGTAAACTTTAGCAAACCAAACAATATTGGATCACTGCTGGGATTCTCGTCGAAGCGTATATTGCAGCCTGGAAAATGGCACCGATCGGACCTACCGATTAATATCATCAATATAAACATTATCCGCGTAGAGTGTAACGTGACCGCGGGTGCGTACAGCAACGGTAAACCCGTTCACACGATACACGAATTTTCTCCGAGCGTGCCGCCAGGATATAAGATATCGGAAACACCTGCGCAGATCATTTACCTGCCGATCATCGCACGGAGCATTACGGATCTAACGGTAAGCATCGTGGATCAGGACGGACGATTGCTCGATTTTCGAGGCGAAGAGATCACCGTCAGATTGCACGTACGACGGCGACAGCGATAACGCGCGTGAGTGTGCGCGACATATATGAGATGCTCGTGTTGAATGACTCAGAGCACACGAGAGATAACACTATTTACACTACGGTAGCGGTCAACGATATCGTTCGATCATTGTCATCACCAGCGTTAGGCTACGCTAAAAATACGAGAAAGAAACTCACAGCGTCGAACGTTAAATTCTTACAATCTTTGGGATTTGCGGTGCGAAATATCTGAGGAATCATGACCGATATCCTTAACATTGGAAGCGAGCCGGTCTTTGACGACCGCATCGTCAAGATCGAGACTCACACGTACAACGCGTACGCCAACACAACGTTCGAGTATAGCGATGAGATACGAATACCCATACAACAGCAGGATCTGTATACGTTGCCGTGCGAAAGTTTTCTCTACGTCGAAGGAATATTGACGGTGAACAGAGTAGACGGTGAACCCGATAACGTGGTATTGGCGAATAATGCCGTCGCATTCTTGTTCGATGAGATTCGATACGAACTCGACGGTGTGGAGATTGATCGTAACAGAAACGTAGGAATAACAACAACGCTCAAGAATTACGCGTCGCTGTCTTTGGGCGCGAGTACGATTCTGAAAAACGCTGGCTGGGATATGCTCAATAACGCTGACATCACTTCTACGCGAAGAAACTTTACTTTTCACGTACCGCTCAGTATGTTACTGGGATTTTGCGAGGATTACAAACGCGTGGTGATCAACGCGCGTCACGAATTGATCTTGATACGATCGCGCAATGATAACAATTCCCTAGTGGGAAATCCGACGTTGAATCCTGCTATCAACGTACTCAAGATACAATGGCGAATGCCTCACGTGTTGCTGAACGAGATCAACAAACTGTCGATGCTGCGCGCCTTGGAAAACGGACGATATCTGAATATGAGTTTCCGTTCGTGGGATCTGTACGAGTATCCCCTGTTGCAAAACACGACCAAGCACTCGTGGGCTATCAAGACCGCGACTCAGCTCGAAAAACCGCGATACGTCATCTTTGCTCTGCAGACGGGCCGGAAGAATGTTATGACCAGAGAAATAACAACGTTCGATCATTGCAAATTGACCAACGTGAAACTTTATTTAAACTCTGAATTCTATCCGTACGATGATATGAATTTGGATTTTAGTAAAAACAGATGGGCGATTCTGTACGATATGTATGCACGTTTTAGTAGAGCGTATTACGGACGCGAGCACGTCCAGCCGTGTCTCGATGTCCCGAATTTTCTACATTACGCTCCAATAGTGGTCATCGATTGCTCTCGACAAAACGAATCCGTCAAAAATGCCACCGTTGATGTCAGAATAGAATTCGATTGTATGGAGAATGTACCGCCGAATACCTCAGCGTACTGTCTCATCATACACGATCGCGTTATTCAGTACAACCCGTTGACCAACGTGGTGCGCAAAATTGTCTGAGCGTTCGCGGCAACGTCGAAGAAATTTTTTTCCGATACAATAAAAAAGAGGGGGAGCAGGGTATAAAATCAAAAGTGTCGCGAGACGTCTGCATATTTGCGTGTCATTCTTCTCGAGTAACGCATCGAAGAGAAATCTTATGTCCGTACCAACGTTCGTGGACCTGCAAGGTTTCCTCGTCGGAATGAAATTTGTCGTGAAGGAGGTGGCGGTGCTGCGAAAGGGGACCGTTCTGGCACATTACATCTTTGAACGCCCCATGCCGTGGAATCTCCTCATGAATTCCGACAAATCATGCGCTACCTGGTTGATCAAAAATCATCATGGATTACGATGGAACGACGGAAACGTGCCGTACAGCATGGTGAAACGTCTAATTACATCGGCCGTGCTTGGTATGGAAGAGGATGATGATAATGACGACGAAACGCCGCCGACTCTCGTGTACGTCAAGGGAATCCAGAAACGCGAATGGCTGGTGGATCTGCTCGAAGATTTTGCAAGAAAGAAAATGATCATCGAGACTCTGGATGCTGATTACGAAGACATCGACTCTTTGAACAATATGGATGCCGCTAATACTGTGCGATGCGGAAAACATACGAAGAATTGCGCGTTGCAAAACGTATTTAAAATATTTAACTGGTGGTCGAAACACGAGAAAGAAGTGGAATCTTTTTATACAACTTATAAAAATAAATAAATTATACATATATGTACGTTACGTTTTATTTTTATATCTCCTTTCCCATCCACTTCGCATGAATATATATATGTAAAAGAAAAATAAAGTCTTTCTTCAGGTCACGACGTACGACTTTATTTTCCACTCGAGCGATATACGCAACGTTCGCCTGAACATCGGCGCTCGCTTCTGTAGTGCGAGACGCGATTTATTTACGAGCGTGAAAGATGAACCGATATGCCCGTCCTAAACTACGATATTTGACTCTTCGTAGAAAGAATCACGGCGCCATTCGGTTATGGTGTCTCGTGTTTACAGAGCGAGCGGGTATCTTGCCGCAGTTACGCCTCAGTCTGCAACTGTCGCTCGCCGGTTGTATAGCGCAAGTCGTTCGCGGTGACAGTTTTTTTGTCAGTTTTTTTGTCAGTTTTTGTGAGTGTGATAGTGTGTGTCCAAGGTGCGAAAATGATCTATTACGAATATAATAGCTTAGGCTTGCCAGTGAGACTCGGGCTCTTATCGACAGTGTATTAATGCCATAGAGATTCAGTTTTATAATGGCAGTTTCACTGTCGATAAGTGCCCGAGTCTCGACGACAAACCTAAGCTATCATTCTTAATAATCACTTTTCGCAGGTGCGAAAAAAAGAAAAACGTTATGGCTCCTCGTATGGGCACGGGGTCGGACCCCGAGATCGTCCCGTTTTTCGGGGTGCCGCCAGAGGCGGCCGAGCAATTTGAGCCACAACCACAAGTGGACTTATTGCCACCACGGGACATCAACATACATGTCCGAGCGCTAACGTACGTTCGGGATCTAGAAAATTACGAACGTACGTTAGTGCGACGCCCGGGACGCATTGCGGCCAACGACCCAGACAATGACGAACTCGTCATACGGCTGGTTGCGGCAGGCCTGCGGCCCCCGTTTCGAGTAGCTGGACGGGGTTGGGGCCATTTCGGCCATCGCGCCCTTCTTAGTGAAATTGCCCGCTTGCTCGTAATAGGGGTCCCGCAGGCAGTTGGTCGTGGTCGTGGCCGTGATCTTGGTGGTGGTGGTGGTGGTGATGGTGGTGGTGGTGGACACGGTCGAGGCCGCGGTGGTGGCGGTGGTGATGAACACGGTCAAGGCCGCGGACGCGCTGAGGGGATTCGACAAGGTCAAGGCCTTGGTCGCGCTGAGGGGATGAGACTACTGCTGCAAAGATTGCAGCTCGAGCGTCACCCCGTCGGGCGCGGACACGGGCATCCCCCCCCAAATTAAGGTAAGAACGAACGCGAACGGCGACGCTGGCGGGCGGGCGGGCGGGCGAGTTGAGAGAGCGGGCGGCGCGGGCGGGCGGCGGCGCGGGCGGCGCGAGCGGTCGGGCGGCGGCGGCGGCGGCGGCGGCGGCGGGCCCTACCCTTAACGCGGTACACCTCTCCCCGCGGTCCTAACGCGGCACCCCTCCCCCCGCGCGGACTCTACGCGGCCCTAACGCGGCACCCCTCCCCCCCGCGCGGACCCTACGCGGCACCCCTCTCCCCCGCGGACCCTACGCGGCCCTAACGCGGCACCCCTCCCCCCCGCGCGGACCCTACGCGGCCCTAACGCGGCACCCCTCCCCCGCGTCACGTCAACACCCCTCACCCTCCTTTGTAATATAAGACGCCGCCTATAAAACAATCCCCTTAGCCCTCGGTTACCCCCCCGCCCCTCACCCCCCCTCATTGCCCCATGGCTACGAACCGGGCTAGTCTACCTTCTCAGCGCCGTTCACTGCTCGCTGCGCCACACGTGACTTCCGCCGCTCGCTCGCGGGACTTTTAACCGCTGCTCCTTGCCTCGTTAATCTGGCGGTCCCGATCGCCACTCCTCGAGTCCGATAGATGTGCGCCAGGATGGCCAGGCCTTGGCCACTGACCGGTGTAGTAGGTGCCCTCGGTGACGGCGTCTCGGGTCGCACATCCGCTCCGCGGTAGCGGTGTCGCACCTTCTGTTTAGACCTTGGCCGTGCGTCCTTGGTTTCCTTGTCAGCTGTGGCGGGCTCGGGGATCTCGGCTTACTTTGCGGGACCGCGGGGCAGCTCGGCGGCGGGCCCAGACGTGACTCACCCGTCGGCGTATCACTCCACTCGGTCCCCTCCGACGCGACGCTTGGCTTCTCCCTCGTCGCGACATAGAAGTCGTTACAACGGGTGGCTGACCGCCCACCCCCGTGACGCTCGTTGCGCTCCTCCTATACAAACATCTTAATTCTTGCAGAATACAAATGTTAATGCAAAATAACCCTCCTCGACTCGAGTCGAGGCACCATCCCCGGCCTTCCCCTCGGCCGAGCCAACGTCTGGGCGGTGGGCGCGACCATGTCACATCACAATATATATATTTATATACATATATACAGGGTGTCCCAAAAAGCTCAATCATCGTTTCACTGACAAATTCTGTAGGACATTCTGAGAAGAAAATTCTTATGCAAAAATGTTGAGGCTATAATAGTTTTTGAATTATAAGCATTTAGAGTTAGCGAATCAGACCGCCTAAAGTTGGAGCGCTCAGGTGTGGTACATCGCATAGCAAGTAAAGGTGCTCTTGTACATTGACTGAGTTTTTAGATATTGACATAATTCTGCAAACGACAAGGAAATTACTTTGAAGCTTTGTCTTATTTATTTGTGATTGTTCAATTTGCTGTACATAAAGATTAATGCAAGCATTATGGAATATCAATAAATACGTATGCACAGCGAACTGTCAAGTTTGTCAAATGAAGTGTGTCACAAGCTAGCGCGTAACGATTGATAACATAATTTTAATATGCTTACCATACGAGAAATGTCACATTGCATTTGCAGCAAGTTTAAGTAGACGATTTTTTTATTCAAACCGCATAACACTCAAATGAGACAGAGGCCCGCTTTTTTTCATTATTGTTTTATAATGAGTTATATTGTGGTGTTTACATTTATCATGGAAAAGGTGAAGATATTTTTCATGATGTTCTTCCACTAGCACTCCTAATAACTCAGTACATTCCTTCTGAAAAGATTTAACATTAACAATGTCATGTATCTTACGAAGAATCAAGAAATATTGCCATACATCATCATGAAGGACATCTTCACCAAGAAGAAAAGGAAACAGTAGTACAAAATTACTCATTTCACTAGCCGAAAATTTTAAACCCTTTTTCCTTATTTCATCATCAGTTATGGGAGGTGGCTTGTTTGTTATGTCATTTCAGCCATAATCAAATGCTTTCAGCCGTTTATTTAGACAGGACAAAGGAATTTGTTTTGTGTTAATTATGTAATGATACAGAATATGAGACATTCCATATTTATATACGCCATCATCCAAATCATGCATTTTGTCTACCGCAGAATTACAAGTAACATGGAAATTATCTATTTTTTTCCATACACTATTTTGTTTTATGCCACACTCTGTTAAATGTTTAGTTTCTATGTTATTATTGTAATTTGTTTCAGTTCGTAATAGATTTTCTTTTTTAATGGAGCATGAATGAGCTTTATTTCGTGACATTTTGCATAAACGACAGTAGTATGTGGCATTGAAGCCACCTACAAAATCTAACGCGGAATTTAACCCCAAATTGTCTCCCAAGATTAGGCCTAAAGCAAAAAATACTTGAACAATACCTGTCTTGGTCTCAATATGCAAACCCTCTTTCTGTAAATAATTGATTTCATCTACGAGAATACCGAAGACACTAGTATTTTCAAATTGACGTCTATCCGCAGAATGGAACAGTAAAGCAAGGAAAATGTTAGTTAATTGAGAAGAAAACTGAGGAGGTAAACATGGTATAGAATAGAAAACAGCGCCAAGTTTTTGAACAGTAGCATAAGAACCGAGTGCGTTATTAACTTCTAAGTCATCAAAGAAAAAAAAAAGAGGATAACGATTTTATCCCTATAATAGAGTTGCACTTTCTTTTGCCATATCTCACCTTGAATGAAATTTAAAAACACTCCTTTCTCTTTCTGCACACTATTCATATACCGGAGAATAGTTTCCAATACTGCAGGAAGAGATAGGAACTGTTGCATAACTTTCCTTATAGGTATAAACTTAGCCTTAACATCACACGTTTCTTTTGTGATATGACCATGAATGAGCTTCTCATCAATTCACTGAAGATCACATTTTCCAAATTGTTTCTAATTGAAAGTATTACAAGTAACGAAATGTTATTGAGAAGATCATGGGTTTCATCCACTGTGTTTTGAACAATACTACGTGGAAGACTTGGAGTGGTATAAAGCTTAGTTATGAAATACAAAGCAAAGTCTTGTACCCTAATCAAAATATTTTCATTATTTTCGGAATTATCACTATTGATCGCATTCTGACAATCAGCTACAGCGACTATCTTCATATCTTGATCATGAAACATGCTACCAAAATCGATATCAAGATTTGTTTCAGATCTGTTAGTAGAATGTGATACGGCGGGAACTTTATGAAATGAAATCAAGTGTTTACGAAAGGCATGCCATCCTTTAAAATCTCTACAACATTTTTCTTCTTGACACATAATTTTCTTATTTACATGCCATCGATGACTCATTTGAATATGGAGATAGAGTGCTTTAACGGACGGAAATGGATCATGCTTACAATCTTTTATAATACAGAGAGACATGATGACAATCACCACAATGAACATGTATTAAAATTAAAACATGCATTAAAGAAAAAAGAACTATAACTGCATCTTTAAAAACTGTCGAAGAATACTAAATAAAATAAACCAGTAAATAAAGTATAATAATTCTCTCACGACAACTCAAGTCATTTATATAGAGTGTATGCTATATATCAACAAAGCCGTAAAAATAAAATAAACTTTTTCAAAATTTATAATATTAAACTTATAATATTGCCTTGTTACAAAAGAAAACAAGTTAAAAAACATCTTATTTTTCGGATAAACATTTTAATTTCTTACTCACTTGAGGTATTGTTTTGTCTCACTGTGTACGTAAGTCATACAATGCCAATTGCAAAAAATACCAGATAGCCTCACTCTGAGGAGAATATTCGGCATGCAAAGCATGTACGCATTTAAAACATACACCCACTGCCGTGCAAATGTTACCAAATCTATAATAGTTCTTATCAATTACTACATAAAAATCCTTACACAGTGATACACTAAGTCCCACAGCGATAACAAGTGGTTGAATTTTTGTTTTTATGTGTTGAGCTCTGCTTCTAATTCTTTCTACATTTGGCACCAAATCATTCATTACCTGAATAGAATAACTTTGTAAGAGAACAAATACAAACATTAAATAAAATAAATAAAAAATAAACAAACATCTTTGTTAATGTTTGTCGCAAGTATACAGTTTCAAATAATTTACCTTCACATGAAGAATGAATCCATCTATCATTTCCTGGGTAGTAGATTTCCATCTCTTCCATTTCTTAGTGGTACAGGAACTGGAGTAAAGAGATGTCCCAATTTTAAGAGAAGATTTAAGTGACAATTATTTAAAAAATAAAAGTAAATTTTTTAATAATAAAGGTTAACAGGAGACAAGAAAAAGTACCAATCATATTAAAAATGTAATCTTATGTACTTAATATCTAGCAATAAGTAATATATTTTGTTTCAAAATCATTCTATATAGGTATATACAGGGTGTCCCAAAATTCGCGACTCAAAATATTATAGCAAGAAAGTTCTCAAAAAATTAAGTAAAAAATGTTTTTTGTAAATTTTTATTTCAAACAGTAGTTTTTGAGATATAAGGGTTTAAAAGCTAACCAATTACAGACAAGGTTTAGACGGACACCTGTCCATGAGTCGCGCGTGCGGTAGTATTAGCGAGCGCGCACTTCAGCATGCTGCACTGACATGACGGGCGCGGTGGATAAAAGATTGTGTGTGTTCTCCATACGTTACCGCGCGCGATTTCATGATATTGATGTTAATAAATAAGCGTTACAAATAAGAAATCTTTAAATCATTAAAATTTTAACGCTAATATTGTAGATTACAAAGAAACATTGAGATTACTGCAATTCATATTAGTACAATAACATTAATATTAAAAAAATATTAAGTGAATAAAATTTATAATTAATTATACGTTGTAATCGCATACGCGCGCAAACAATAGTTTTTTTTATAAGTGCTGAGAGAAATAATTTCATGCAAGTTATTACTTCTTTGCTATAATTAGTCTGATCGAACTTACAATTAGCGGTTTGGCGGAAGGCTCGTTACTAATGAGACGCGAAAGGACAGTCGGCACAAGCACAGCTGATACTCTCGTTTGCTGAGGGCTTGTCCTCTTTTGATCGTTGTGAGCATGCGGATTATGTGGTGACCTGAGCGAGTAAAGCGCAAGGCCTTGCGATCGAGCAAATTAAACTTACTAAATAATACTTGTTATTTCAGCGAATTTTGAAAATACTGTCTAAATTGTTTATTTCATTTAATTGTGTCTTTTGCAATAATTATTTTCTTTCCTTAAACAGTAATAACATTCTCGGTAAAAACCAAAAGGATAGTTTTGTTATGTTATTATTATTAACTTTGTACAATTGTCTTTAAATGAATAAATAAGGTAAAAGTACCAATACCCGGACATCTATGTCCGAACACCTTTATCATTTATAAGTATAACGCGAATTAATAACGAAGATAAAAATATTTTCTAATACTAAAGTTTTTCAAAATACAAGAATAATATTTTTATCTTTGATATTAATTTGCGTTATACTTATAAATGATAAAGATGTCCAGATATAGGTACGTGTCCGGGAATTGGTACCTTTACCTTACGTCTGTTTCATACAATACAAGAAAAGTAAATCACTGTATCTTTTCATAAATTTACTAAAATTTGAGCAATAAAAACTATTATACTTTTTTTAAATTTAATTAACAAATAATAAATTATAACTCATTAACTAATTTCTAGGAACAAGTAATATGTTTTGTTTTAACACATAAAAATGTAGATTTCTACAATTGTTACAATAGATGCTCGAAATTTCTGCCAACTGCTTCGGTACAGGCCGTAGCTCTTAAAATAATATTATTATGCGTCGTAACATCGCTGCATCGATATTTATAATGCTTGCGTGAATTCTTGCAATTACTTCTTCTGGTTCTTTACAGTAATTTTAATATTAAATCGATATCGATTTAATTAGGGAAGGGAGAGGGAATTTCTAATGTTCCAATAATAGCTGTGTTTTAAGTCCGACAAATAATCGGCGCGCAGTTAATATGTTGGAAAATACGCGTATTTAAAATACATATAGAAAATAATATTAAGCTGCCTAAGATCCAAGCTTAGACCGTATGGCTATTTCCTTTGTATTGATTTACTTCTTCTGGATTACGCGGTTCGGTGATATCTTTCATGATATCCTTACAGAAAAAAATCAACCGGGGTTAAATCGGGAGATCTATGCAAGTAACGAGAACATTATTTTTTGCTATATTGCAACGTACGATTTATTTCAATATATTACCTTGCGGGCCATCTTATAGGACCGTATCGTCCTAACCAACAGTTTGGAAAGCTCCGATTTAAAATATCTCGTACTTTTCTCGTGCTACGTGCAGGACATCCTTCTTGCATGAACCAAATTCTTTGACGGATATGTAATGGTACTTTTTCCAATAATTCTGGTAAAACATTTTGTGGAAATAATGCATAATTTTGACCCTGCAACATATATTTACACAAAAGTTACTTTTAATTGTAACACGTTTGAAGGTAACATCTCACATGTTTCGTTTACATTGAGATAATCCGGAAACAAATACGATCTTTTCAACTACGATTTCTGCCCAAATGTTTATCTTCCAGCGGTGTTGATATGTGCGATTCCGTATTTCATATGGATTTTTATCAGACCAATAATGCCAATTGTGCGCATTGAACATGTCTTCTCTTGTAAATGGTGGTTCATCGGTCCAAAGCAGGTAATTCAAAAAAGTGTTGTCAGCTTCCACTTTATTTAAAAGCCACTGACAAAACTACACACGTTCCGCATAATCCTGAGGTAGTAATCCTTGCACTCTTCTGTAATGATACGGATTCATATTTTCTGTCTTTACAACTCTCTGCACTGTCATTCTGCTCAAGTCCAATTGACGGCTCATTCTTCGTATACTTGTTGGATTTTGTGTTACTATTTGCAAAATGCGCTCTTTGTTATGCACATTTTTAGCTAATCTATTTCTGCCTGCGTCAATACATGTAGCAGGCATGACACAACCATTTTCGCGCATTCTTTGATCCAAACGTAAAAATACATTATACGTTGGATGTTGTCTTCCTGGATATAATTGCGAATATGTATAGTTCTTCAGCACGACGAGCTCGGCCACGGCATTGTCATGTAAATGTCACAATATTCGTTTAGTCTACATATATTCCATTTTCTCATGAAAATTACTACTTTTACTGTGCGCCTGTCCTCTTACTGTCTTCTTCTTATCAATGCAAAGAATAAATATAACAAAACACTCATAAACAAAAAGAAAACAAGATATTTATCTTAGCAACTGTTAACAAGTTTCGGCAATTAAGCGAAAGTAGTACGTTATACAGCAAGAGTAATTTTTGTGAGAAAATGGCATATAGACTAAACGAATATTGTGACATGTACGTGATTTTTGGACAATCCCGTGGCCGAGCTCGTCGTGCTGCAGAACTATATTCGCAATTATATCCAAAAAGACAACATCCAACGTATAAGGTATTTTTACGTTTGGATCAGAGAATGCGCGAAAATGGTTGTGTCATGCCTGCTCCACGTATTGACGCAGGCAGAAATAGATTAGCTAGAAATGTGCATAACGAAGAGCGCATTTTGCAAATGGTAACACAAAATCCGACAAGTATACGAAGAATGAGCCATCAATTGGACTTGAGCAGAATGACAGTGCAGAGAGTTCTAAAGACAGAAAATATGCATCCGTATCATTATAGAAGAGTGCAAGGATTACTACCTCAGGATTATGCGGAACGTGTGCAATTTTGTCAGTGGCTTTTAAATAAAGTGAAAGCTGACAACACTTTTTTGAATTACATGCTTTGGACCGATAAATCTCTATTTACAAGAGAAGGCATGTTCAATTCGCACAATTGGCATTATTGGTCTGATGAAAATCCATATGAAATACGGAATCGCGCATATCAAAACCGCTGGAAGGTAAACATTTGGGCAGGAATCGTAGGCGAAAAGATCGTGGGACCGTATTTGTTTCCGGATTATCTCAATGTAAGTGAAACATGTGAGATGTTACCTTCAAATATGTTACAAAGGAACTTTTATGTAAATATGTTGCAGGGTCAAAATTATGCATTATTTTTACAAAATGTTTTACCAGAATTACTGGAAGAAGTACCACTACATATCCGTCAAAGGATGTGGTTCATGCAAGATGGATGTCCTGCACATAGCACGAGAAGAGTACGAGATATTTTGAATCAGAGCTTTCCAAACCGTTGGTTAGGACGATACGGTCTTATAAGATGGCCCGCAAGGTAATGCATTGAAATAAATTGTACGTTGCAATATAGCAAAAAATAATGTTCTCGTTACTATTTGCGTAGATCTCCCGATTTAACCCCGGTTGATTTTTTCCTGCGAGGATATATGAAAGATGTTACATATATCACTGAACCGCGTAATCCAGAAGAAGTAATTGCAAGAATTCACGCAAGCATAATAAATATCGATGCAGCGATGTTACAACGCATCCGTAATAATATTATTATAAGAGCTACGGCCTGTATCGAAGCAGGTGGTAGAAATTTCGAGCATCTATTATAATAATTGTAGAAATCTACATTTTTTTGTGTTAAAATAAAACAGATTATTTGTTCCTAGAAATTAGTTAACGAGTTATAATTTCTTATTTGTTAATTAAATTAGAAAAAAGTATAATAGTTTTTATTGCTCTAATTTTAGTAAAATGAAAAAATACAATAATTTACTTTTCTTGTAATGTATGGGATAGACGTATTTATTTATTTAAAGACAGTTGTACAAAGTTAATAATAATGAGATAACGAAACTATCCTTTTGGTTTTTACCTAGAATGTTATTACTGTTAGGGAAAGAAAATAATTATTGCAAAAGACACAATTAAATGAAATAAACGATTTAGACAATATTTGCAAAATTCGCTGAAATAACGAGTATCATTTAGTAAGTTTAATTCGTTTGATCGCAAGGCCTTGCGCTTTACTCAGGTCACCACATGATCAGCATGTTAACAACGATCAAAAGAGGACAAGCCCTCAGCAAACGAGAGTATCAGCTGTGCTTGTGCCGACTGTCCTCCTGCGTCTCATTAGTACCGAGCTTTCCGCCAAACCGCTAAGTTCGATCAAACTAATTATAGCAAAGAAGTAATAACTTGCATGAAATTATTTTTCTCAGCACTTATAAAAAGAACTATTGCTCGCCCGCGTATGCGATTACGACTTATAATTAATTATAAATCTTATTTACTCAATATTTCCTTAATATTAATGTTATTGTACTAATATGAATTGTAGTAATCCCAATGTTTCTTTGTAATCTACAATATTAGTGTCAAAATTTTAATGATTTAAAGATTTCTTATTTGTAACGCTTATTTATTAACTGTTAACGAACTCTCAAAATAGTGCTGCTATTGTCACTTCTTGAAAAACCTCGGTCCAAGCTCTACGAAATCAGAATGTCGTCGCGTAGGCTCACGGGAATCAATAACTCGGAAAAGGGTGCTAAATTTTGGAAAATCTTTAATAAACTGATTAGGATACAAGAAATTACTCGCGGATACTCGCTCGCACTCAGGCTAACAGCCTTCGGCCCTTCGCTTGCATTCCGCGCACGTCCTTCAGCCTCGAGTTCCCTCGATCGACCCCCTTCTCCCGCGCTCACACACGCACTCCCTCATCACGTTCGCTCGCTCATTGGCTCTCGCCGTTCCGCTCGTTTATTGGCTATCGCCATTGCGCGCTCATCTCGCTCACTCTCTCACTCAGTGCTCGCTCGTTATCACTCGGCCATTCTGCTTATTACTCGTCCTCGGGTAATAAAACAAAATCTCGTAGATGCGCAGATTGGTGTCTCTCTCTTGTTGAACGCCGTAGCTGCGGATCCTCAGCGCTCTTCACCATGCCCTGCCGTTCCTCATCCTGGGCTCTCTCGGTCTCTTCTCGATCTCGGTATCTTTCCTCCTCTCGATCTGAAAGATCACCTTCACTCGTAGATGGTACCAATTGGGTCTCTACGTAGTATACATTCTCGTCAGACGCTTCGTCATCCTGCGGTCGCCAGATTTTCAATTGACTCGCGTGTGCGGTAGAGGCATACCGTAGCCCTGGCTCATCTTGTCGCAGATCAGCTACTTTGTAGGTGTCCTCATGCATCACTTGCGTGATTATTAGCGGTCCCCGATATTTCCGCTGTAACTTTATGCTCTCGCCGGTGGCAATCGGAGATACTCGCATGTACACTATGTCTCCCACGTTGAAACGGATGTTTCTCGCCCGGTTTCGATCGTAGATTTCTTTCATCCTCTGCTGCTCGTTGATAATTCTATCTCGCGATGCCCGTTGTAGCTCTACAGGCGGCGTGTACGACGTACTCTCATCAGTAATCTTCCGGAGTTCTCCCTCATTTCTACGCGCTTGGTAGCCGTAGAGTAACTCGAAGGCACTTTTCCCCGTCGTTGCATTCGGGGCATCATTAAGATGACACTGAACCTCAGGCAGTCGACAGTCCCAGTCTCGTCCTTCGTCATCCCGTAAACTCGCTTGAAGTATTGGAATTAGAGTGAAGTTCACCCTCTCTATTTGACCATTAGCCTGTGGATGTCGTGGTGAGTTCAAGGTGTGATGAATTCCATGTGTTGTACAGAATTCAGTAAAACGGCCAGAAATGAAACAGCTCCCTCGATCGGATATGATTTTACGCGGCGCTCCGAAATCCTACACTAACTTTTCTAATGCACGTAATACTCCGTTCACTTTAGTGTCCTTCGCTGGATGTAGAATTACATATTTTGTTAAATTATCTATAATCGCTAGAATATATTTATTTCTTCTCTTAGACGTTACAAAAGGCCCCGTGTGATTAATATGAATCACCGCAAAAGGTCGCTCGCCCGGTGGGATTGGGTGTAATAATCCGCTCTGTCGTCCTGTTCTAACTTTCGTCAACGCGCACTGAATACATGCTCCTATGTGCCGTCGTAGATACCTTCGCACTCCCGGAAAATAATAATACTCAGTTAATAATGCTATCGACCGATCCAATCCTGGGTGACCTTTTAAATCATGAAACCGCACGGCTAAACCTTTCCTCATTGCACGCGGTACAGCAAAGAGTAAACGTTCTCCTCGGCGCTTGTATACGATACCGTTCAATAGCTCATAACCCTCTATTTCGCTCAACTCATGCTTGCTTCTTTCGCTCGCTTCTTTCTTAAGTATTGCACTCTTACGTTTTAGTAATTCATCACAGCTCTGGTTAATCGCAATCTTATCACACTCATTTACCATCGTGAAAACTTCACACTCGCTCATTTGATCGCTCTCACTCACTGGCGCTCGGCTTAACGCGTCCACATGCGCAAGTTTCGTACCCGGTCTGTGTTCAATATTATAATTATACTCGCTCAACGTATTGTTCCAACGTACTATTTGTGGGTTAACAGTTTTCTGCGTATTTAGATACAACAGCGCTTGACAATCTGTAATTATTGTGAACGGTATGTTTATTAGCATCGGCCTTAATCGAGTGACCGCCCAAACAATCGCCAAAAGCTCTAACTTACTCGAGTGGTAATTTTTCTCGGGTTCACTCGTTCGTCTACTAATTGCGTAAACTAGACATAAACGATTTTGCTCATCGCGTTGAAATAACATCGCAGCTAGCCCCAATGCACTAGCATCCGTGTGTAGTTCGGTTTTTCGTTCTGGTTTAAATGGTTTCTTTGTCAAGTTCTCTTTAAGCTTCTCAAATGCGTATTGCTCAAGCTCGCCCCACTCAAACTTTGTTTCCTTATCTAACAACTTATGTAATGGCGCCGCTATTTGCGCAAACTTCGGAATAAACCGTCTAAAGAAACTGGCCATGCCTATGAATCTTCGTACCTCGTGTGCGTTTTTCGGGGTCGGAAATTCAATAATCGCTCTCGCTTTCGATTCTCCCGGTTTAATACCTTTGCCCGAAATTTCGAAACCTAAATAACTGACTCGTTTATGCAAAAACTTACATTTACTCAACTTAAGGGTTAAACTTGCTTTACGTAAGGCTTCTAATGTCAATATTAATATTTCGCGCAAATCGTCCCAACTACGCCCCGGTATAAAGATATCATCAGATAAAACAATACTCGATGCTTTCGAAGTGGTCCGCATGTTCCATGCATCTTTTTGATAAAATAATACGGTGCGTTAATCAGTCCGAAAATCATTCGAGTAAACTCTCCCGTTTCATCTGGGGTAATGAACGCGGTTTTTGGCATCGCTTCCTCAGACAATGGGATTTGCAAATACCCGTGTGCTAAATCTAATGTAATTAATAAATCACAATCCTCTATCTCGACTAGGTTATCGTCTACGGTCGGTAACGGAAAAGGAACTCGTACCGTTTGCCTGTTAAGTTTTCGAAAATCTACAACCAGACGCGCTTCTCCGTTTTTCTTACGGACTAACAATACTGGACTCGCGCAAGGAGAATTTGTATCGCGTACTATTCCCGTTTTGCGCCACTCTTGCACTATTCGTCGGATTTCTTCTCGCTCGGAATTACTTGCTCGATACGGTTTTGATACAACCGGTTTACTATTCGGTAACTCCTTAATGTCCATTACAATGTCTGTCGCTTTACCCAACTCAAACAAGTTGGTTGCCACACAATCGCGATAGTTGTTCAGAAGACAAACTAACTCCTTTTTCACATGTTCTGGTTGGTCCTCGCCGATATCCAAATCCTCTCGTGTGATGGGCTTCCTGTCTGTCATCTCAATTGACCGCTTCGGTATCATGGGCATGCGTGTAATCTAGCCTCGCTCGAAGCACTCTCCCTGGTTCACAGTTAGCTGCTCAGCTTCCAGGTTCAGCACGGCAACTTCATAATGTTCATTGTCCGACACTGTGTCAACGATCTGGACGGACATTGGTGGTCCTAACGTCAGCTTGCGCCATGACGATCGACCTCACTTCTACCGTCTCACTCGGTTCAATAACGGATAAATACGAATCTTCCCGCTTCGAGAAAATCAGTTCGTCCCCGCTTTTCCGATATTCGACGTATGGTTGGTCCGTAAATGATCGACCAATAATTGCGTCGAAACTTTGCGTATCGTCGGGTACTATTCGCACTTATATGTCCGGTACAACCACGCCGTCCACGTCTATCTCGGCCTTCACGAGTTCCGGCGATATCACTACGTAATGTGCCGGTCCGAAACCTTTCAACTCAGACTGCGTTGGTATGACCGCGAACCTCTCACTTAGCACTCGCGTTGCTTTGATAGTACAGTCCGAACTGCCAGGGTCGATCAATGCCCTCACTTGTCGTCCGTTAAATCGCACTAATTTCACATATTTGTTGATCGATTTGTTGCTCTTCTCAGCAATCGTATTTACTTCCGCCTTACTCGCCGGTTTCGTGTCTGGACAGTGGCGTTGAGTGTGTCCTTTCTTCTTACACAATTTACACAGTAACTCGCGTGGTTCTTCTGGGCAATCACGTGCAATGTGTCCAAAGGCTTTGAAATTGTAGCACTTCGGCTGGCCCTCTTCGTTCATAACGGGTGGACGTTTGTCTGGATTACTACCGGTGCTCGCGGATGATCCTTGTTTCTCTTTACTCGTACTTGCTGACGTCACAGAAGATGGTCCCTGTGTCTTCGGTTTCACTGGATCCTTTTTGGACCGTATTCTCGTAGCACGTTGCGTTAACACTCGCTCATTCGCCACAATGTCATGCAATAAATTGTCCAATGAATGGTGGTTTCGCGCCATCAAGGAAATACACAATTCCTTCGACCATAACCCATCGAGCACTTGCTCTTTGATATCACGAAAATCAAGCTTTAAGTCCGTGCACAACTTTGTTTTCGCATGAAAATACGCACTCAGTGTCTCGTCTTTTTGTTGCACTCTGTCTATCATTTTCTGCCAACGATCCGATGTACTTTCAGGTACTACAAACGTATTCTTGAACGCTGTCTTGAAGGCTTCCCAACTCACTAACGTCGATGCGCGTGCGCGATACCAATCACGTGCACCGCCTCGCAGATGCATGCGTGCCGTTTCTAATGCAAAGTTCTCCGGCCATTTATGGATCTTCTGCATGCTCTCAATATTATTTAGCCAGTCTATCGGTCGCACACTTTTACTATCGCCCGAAAAGTTCTCGATGTTTTTACTCAAGTCAGGTATCACGTGATACAGAAGCACTTCATTACGCGGCACATCATTACGCGTCGGTTCGTTCAAAATCGTGCGCGCTAACAGTCTAATTAACAAAGCTTCGGTAGATTCTCCCTCGCGCTCCGCCGCACGTAGCACGTCATCCAATGCCGATCGTGTCGTTACATTCGACGGCCGCGCCGCTGCACCCATCGCCCCGTCGATATTATCGGTCTCATCCACGGATAACAGTTTCTCATACTCGCCGGACGCTTCGCTCGTGTGTGATTCGCGCGCACTTCCTCTCGTCGTTTCCGGAAAGTTCCCGCCAATATCGCGGTCCTCCCGCGTTTTCTCGTGTTCATCGTCGCCATCTTGGTCACCTGGCGAATTTCTGGAATCGGGATGTATTAGCCGCATCGTCTCCTCCATTTCGTCTTGATCCGAATCCGATGACATCTCCGCTGAATACGACACCAGTTTTCCGAGGATCCCACTTCTGAATGTTAACGAACTCTCAAAATAGTGCTGCTATTGTCACTTCTTGAAAAACCTCGGTCCAAGCTTTACGAAATCAGAATGTCGTCGCGTAGGCTCACGGGAATCAATAACTCGGAAAAGGGTGCTAAATTTTGGAAAGTCTTTAATAAACTGATTAGGATACAAGAAATTACTCGCGGATACTCGCACGCACTCAGTCTAACGGCCTTCGGCCCTTCGCTCGCATTCCGCGCACGTCCTTCAGCCTCAAGTTCCCTCGATCGACCCCCTTCTTCCGCGCTCACACACGCACTCCCTCATCACGTTCGCTCGCTCATTGGCTCTCGCCGTTTCGCTCGTTTATTAGCTATCGCCATTGCGCGCTCATCTCGCTCACTCTCTTACTCAGTGCTCGCTCGTTATCATAACATAATTAATTTGAAATCAATATCATGAAATCGCGCGCGGTAACGTATGGAGAACACACACAATCTTTTGTCCACCGCGCCCGTCATGCCAGTGCATGCTGAAGTGCGCGGGCACTAATACTACCGCATGCGCGACTCACGGACAGATGTCTGTCTAAACCTAGTCTGTAATTGGCTAGCTTTAAACCCTTATATCTCAAAAACTACTGTTTGAAATAAAAATTTACAAATAACTTTTCTACTTAATTTTTTGAGAACTTTTTTGCTATAATATTTTGAGTCGCGAATTTTGGGACACCCTGTATAATAATGTTACCTTCCAAAGACAATAGTAATGATGCTTTCCTTGCAAACTCCGTCCATTTACTCCACATTCGCGTATCGTAATCAGGATACAATTTCTTAAAATCGGCTAGAAGCTGAAAAAGAAAAAAAATACTGAAAAACTATTCTTTAATCATCCTAAAATAACATCCATATTGTTGCAGATTTACGCACTTATATAGAAACTTACTAATTTGTAGCCAATTGTCAGTTGAAGAGCACCATATTCGATAATATAATCATATGCGCTACCCGTTTCTCGTCGTAGCTGTGCTAATCTTACTTCGTGAGTAGCATCCCATTTTTCTTTCAATTCTTCATATGGATCTTTATGACAACGAAGCCACTCAAGCTCTCCAATCAAATCATCGTTTACACTGACACTATTTACAGCTATGTAAAATAATATGTATGTATTGTTTTTATTTTACGAATTATTAATTGCAAATATTTGAAATTGTCCGCTATTTCGAAGGATTTTGAATTGATTCAGTCACTTTACTTTATACGTCAGTAATTTATATATTAATCATACCTGATTCATCAGAATCTGTCGAGTCTCTCTTCCTTTTTTGCCTCAATCTACTTACGCGTAGATGTTTAAGGTAATTTGTGTACTTGTCGTAAAGTTTACTTTTGGCATTTACTTTTTTTCCCGTTGAATATCTTTTATAAGGAATGTAATATGCCTCCTGTAAAAGTATGTAAAAGTTTAGCATTTAAACCAACAATCGAGCTATACATACATCGTCTTAGAAGTGTTATATATCTGTACATCTTACATTTTTACCAATTCTTTAACTATCATTTTTTAACTGTAAATAATAAATTAGAAATGCTAAGAGCTTGCTAAGAGATTAAAAAATTCCAGTTAGGTGTAATGGAATGCTGGCTTACCTGAACTTCTCCGGGAATGGCACTTTGTATTTGCCAGGCTATTTCTTCAAATCGTTTGTGGGTTATTCTAACACATAAATACATTACATTAGTACTATTGAAGCAATAGTACAGCACAATATAACAAAAAATACAGTAGTACAATAATAACAATTATTTCAGAATGCAGATTGACGTAATCAATTTTATATTACAGAAAAACAATAAATGTTTTTGTGTATCAATTCTTTAAGACATGGGAAAAAATAACTTACTTCTTGTTTTCATCATCACTCAGCTCATGTTTAATAATCGCTGAACAAAGTTTATTTTTTGCTGTGTCTTTCTGTTTATTATCCTGTACTCCAGTCAAGACAGCTATAGCAGCTTTTAAATCTAAATCTGTGTCACTGAGAAGTTGAACAAGCTAGTAGAGAAAGCACATAAAACAAAAAAATATTAGTTATAAAAAAGATAAAAATATAGAAGGTATTACTGTGCATATATTGTACAACACACGATGCAAGTGTCAATGCAAATTAAAAATGGCTTTACTCACATTTGTTCTTGAATGTGTCTTTTCCTTGCAGTTTAAATTCAATTCATCTTGCTTTCCACTCAAAGGTGCTGCCTCATTATGCTAAGTATGTAAAATACATTATAATCCATGAAAAAAATAATTAACGTGTAGACTAATACTGTACGACATTTGTAAATCAAATTATTTATGTGACTTTTAATCCAGAAGTCTTACTTCTTTTTAAATATTAAGAGATTTGACAATACAACACAGTATAGGAAGTATTTAAGATTTAAGAATAGGATAACTGTCGTAAACTTAAAAACTGTATCGTATAATATTCCTTTTACTCACGTTTGATGTCGTTTCTTCTTTATCTGATTGTGAGACATCAACAATGTTATCAAAAATAATAGTAGGTTCGCTATTTGAAGTAGAGGGACAAACTTTAGCTGTTATATTTATTATATCTGAGTCATTCATATGCACTGTATAGAAACGTGACGCTGAACCTGTTGATATCTAAAAATATTTAAGATAATTGTCATAAATATTCTAGGAAAACTTAAGATATCTTAATATTCTTATGATTTTCTAGGTGCCACTAAAATCTTTACAACATACTTCTGTTGATAATGGATCAAGCTTATGAATCTCAAGTTTATCACAAAAATTGGCTCTAGGCCCTGCCTTCGGTATTATGTGCTGAAAATCGGATGCCTTCAAAATTCTTATAGCCTCATAATCAATTTCGTTGGCTACAAAATCAATGGCCTTAATTTAATAATATAATACAGTATGCAACACTAGACTGTTCCGTACCAAGCCATTATATTATAATAAGCCAATGTATAACACACCATATAAGTAGCATCCGAAACCGAATCCCGTAATAGTTATATCAAACTATACAAACCTTTAAAGATTTCAATATATTCTCCGTAACCCCACTCACGAAGTAAATCCGACGTCTTCTTATCCATCTTATTAGTGCACTAATAAGCTGTAAACGAAACGAAGAGATGGTCGCACAAACGCAATCACGCTTTATGACCGTGAACGCAATCGTGCAATAAGGTCGCGCTCCGAGGTTGAAACGTCGAGGCGGTTGAGAGACAAAAAGAAAATAGTTTCGCGCGAGCTTCAGTTTCTAACAAAATAGGTCAAAATAACCAGACACTTGAATGTTATTACTAGACACGCGTGAACCAAACTATTGGATTAACGTGACATGTATGATTATGATAACCAGAAATTATATTTAATTCCACCAATACTCCTTTAATCATACATGTCACGTTAATCCAACTATGCTCTTCTTCCCTTGTAGTTATAATAACCAGATACTTGTATTGTTTGGCGTATCGCTTTGTATACAATATAGTTTATAGTTGATGGTAAGTAATTTTGCTTTTGTTCTCACGCCTCGTTTCGTTTTATAATTTATTATGGAGTTGCTTGATTAAACTCGCTTAGCATTACCTAGTGTCAATTAGCATTTAATTAATAGATTTAGCTATTTTGTTTATCGTTCGTATTCACGCGAAACGTCGGTGGATCGCGATTGGTAGTAATTTACAAATTTATGCAACTCACCAATTGGTGCTGCCATCGTTCACCCACCGACGGCAGCAATTACCCAAGAGGGAGCAAATACTCGCTCGCGGCACACGTTACAGGACCGCGAGCTCACTTGCCGCCAAGAAGTCTCATAACGCGCATCGAGGCTTTCGGGACGCCCGCCCGCGCTCTCATCCTCCTTGAGAACCGATCTCTCGCCTGCCTTGCTTTGCCTGCTTGCTTGTGCCTTGCTTTGCTATCCTGCGGATCTCGCTGCATCTGTGTGCTGCCTGCATGCCGGACCAGCCGAAGCTGACCGCCACGAGACAGGACGAGAATCGGCGGAGTTCACCCAGGAGACGACGGGCGACCGAACGGTGAGTCGCTTAGCCATTTTCGTTTGCATGCGCACTTTTGCTACTCGCTTTCTCGCATATTTTACACAAACTTAATCGTGAGGGGATTTTAATAACCCCCCTCTAATCTATTTTCGGTGCAACTCGAAAACATATTATTCCGATCGTTGGAATTATTCGCAAATATATTTGCCATCGATCGAGAATATTATTTGTTGGCACTGGTTCCCGGTATTAAATATATTAGCACTCCTGTAATCTTTTAAATTGATTATTAGATATTATAATTGCAATTATCATCGAGTCAAAAGAAGTCGTAATTAATGCTTGTGTCGTGGATTATTACTCGTGTCGTATATACAGGGTGATTCAGAACAACCCCGCGTCCTTGTAAAGACGTACCAGAGTTTCAAAATTACCTTTTACAAAAAGGTAAAAAAAAGACGCCAAGCACGCGTGGTGTACCTTGAAAAAATCGAAGTAGTTATCTTTGTACCTCGAAAAAATCCAAGTAATAGCTTTACCTTAAAAAAACCAAAGTAATATATTTACCTTGAAAAAATCGAAGTAATATATTTATTACAAAAAAAGAAATGATATCTTTAAATTATGCGCCAATTAAATATATATTATATCGAAAAATAACTATTGTTCTTTTAAAAAATGTATTCCCATTAAAGTGAAAAAATTAATATAAAATGTGAAAAATTTTAGTGAAAAAAACTTGGCGCTGCTAAACATAATAATATATGTATATTAATAAAACAATTTCTATAAATGGAAAAAGTACTATAAATTAATGTGTGAAAGTCTACATTCACATTGTAATTTAATATTTTAAATTAGTTATTTATTGCTTTCAAATATTTTAAAATTTGGGAGCGCCGTTTTTTTCACTAAAATTTTTCACATTTTATATTAATTTTTTCACTTTAATGGGAATACATTTTTTTAAAAGAACAATAGTTATTTTTTGATATAATATATATTTAATTGGCGCATAATTTAAAGATATCATTTCTTTTTTTTTGTAATAAATATATACGACTTTTTCAAGGTAAATATATTACTTTGGTTTTTTTAAGGTAAAGATATTACTTGGATTTTTTCGAGGTACAAAGATAACTACTTCAATTTTTTCAAGGTACACCACGCGTGCTTGGCGTCTTTTTTTACCTTTTTGTAAAAGGTAATTTTGTACGGATATCACCCCTTTTTGTTATAGATACATCAAACGCCATAATGTCTATCGACATTGACATTTATGTCTGATAAAATCAAATGTAAATATTTTTTGTATTATAACTTACAAGAATTATATCTGAGAGTTTGACATCCTTAAATGTGCACTGTAGTTTGTATAAATTTATAAATCATTAAAAAAATTAAGACACAAAATATGAATATATTAGGCAAAGTCAAATTTGTCGAGAGCACATTATGCAGTGTTTGCTATAAAGAAATTTTGTCGAAAGAAAAACAGATTTGATACAGAATTTGGCATGTACGATGCTATTGGCAGAATGTCATAGTAGATAATATATGTATAGTAAAGTTTTTTAACAAAATAAGGCAATTAATAATTTATAATACAAACTACACTGCACATTTAATTAAGGATGTCACTGTCAGATATAGATAGATAGATAGATAGATAGATAGAAGTATTTATTCTGCCCTTTTTGCGGGGTACAGAAGGACTCCCGCTCCTTTTACAAAAACAAAAACAAACAACAAACAAAAATACCGCAAAACCATAAAAGCCACGCCTGTTTCTCCTTCCTTCTCACTCCCTTCTTCCGTAACTCTCTTCTTCTTTGCCCTCAACAACTCCACTCTCTTACATTTCTCTTACGCTTACCGCCCATGTCCTCCGCATTCGCTTTATCTCGCTCGCCATGCCGCACATTTTTCTCTCTCCATCGCATACTCTACTACCCTTCTCTCATTTTCTCGCACCGCGTTCCCTACCCACCTCTTGCCACGCTCCGCTCGCAAAATTCGCAAAATCCGCAAAAGTCCGCAAATCGCTCCTCTCACTCTCCGCACCTTCCCTCCTCACACCCTCTCTCTCTCTCTCACCGCTTTCCATCCCTCCACTCTCTCCCTCTCACACCTGTTCCTATCCGTCCGTCCGTCCTCTGTCTTCCCTTCTAACCTCCCACACCCCTCCCATCCTCCCTCTCCCTCCCTCCCGACTCCTCATTCTCCTTCTCCTCCTCCCTGATAGACATCCTCCCTTCCCTTCTCCCTTGCAACCTCTTCATCCATCCCTCCCCCACTCCCATCGTCCTTCAAAATTCTTAAAATCTCCTCCGTCCCTCCACCCCTACTCTCACTCATACACATTTCCACCACGTGACCCCAAGTCTCCTCCTCTCCTCCACAAAGCCTACATCTCCTCTCTTCCTCCCCCTCCCAATATCTTCCCTCTCTCATTTCATTTCCCAGTCTGAATCTCGCTATCCTAACCATTCTCTCTTCCTTTCCCTTTGCTTCCAAATACCTCGGTAACCCGATTGTTTTTATTTCCTTGTACTATTTATTCCACCTGGATCTCTCAATCTTTCCAAATCTTTCCTGCATCTGTATCTCCTTATCCCTTTCTTCCACCTCTCCCCGTATGTTCTGACCCGCCTCCCTTTGTCTCCTTACCCATTCCCCCGACACCCCCCTTTCTTTATAGAACCCCTCCCTCTGCTCCTCCCACTTGGATCCTTCTCCCCCCCCCCCTCATCTCTTATCTCGTTCCAGCATCTTCTTGCCCATCCGCTGCCTCCACCCGCCTCCAGCTTTTCCTCATAACCCATTGCCCTTCTTCCAAATCTGGTCCTCAGCTTAAGTCTCTTCCCCTCCTCCCTCACCATATACCCTGGTGTCCTCCCGTCCAACCCCATTACCCATTTCATATATTTCTCTTGCACCCTCTCCATTTGCACCCACTCCTTCCACCCCCAAATCTCTGCCCCAAACCCTAAGACGCTCCCCACTAGATAATCGAACAGTTTCATCCTTCTTCTCCAGTCCCCACCAAACCTCTTCTTCCCTATCCCCCATACCTGCCCCATTACCCCCATCGCTTTCTTGACCCCTCTCTCTCACCTGCAACTCTTGCCCCCCGTTCCATTTGAACCAATATCCCAGATATTTGAACTCCTTCACCTCTTCCAGTTGCTTATTCTTCCACCACCATCTCTCCTTCTCCTTCCACCTCCTCTTCTTCCAAACCTCAAAATCTTCGTCTTCTCCGTATTCAAGGTTAACCCTTTCCTGTCCAGGTACCTTTCCATCCTCTTCAACAACCACTTCAGACCTTCCTCATCCTCCGCCAGTATTACCAGTTCATCCGCGTAACCTAGCACTCTCAGCTTATCGCCTCTCACTTTTACCCCCCCCCCCCCCCCCATTCCATCCTTTCCTAGCTCTTTCTCTATATCCGCCAGCAATAAATTAAATAGCAACGGACTTAGCGGACATCCTTGCCTAACCCCCCTTGCCGTCCATATTTCCTCCCATAACTCTCCCCCACCCTCACCACACTCCTCGTCTCTTCATATATCTCCATTATCCTCCTCCTCAGTCTCTCGCTGACCCCTGCCTCCTTTATACATTCCCCCAAGATCCTTCTGTCCACTGAGTCAAACGCCGCTTTCAAGTCCACAAAAGCCGCCTCCAACTTCCTCCTCTTCCTTAATCGCTTCCCAATTACGTGATTCATCGTGTAAATATTGTCTATAACTCCTCTCCCCTTCCTAAATCCCGCTTGACTTTCCGGTATAATTCCTTTCTCCTCCATCTCCGTCCTCAACCTATTCGCCAGCACCGACGCATACACCTTGTACGCCGTTGCCATCAAAGTTATCCCCCTATGGTCCTCCGCCTTTTTTGCTCCTCTCTTCTTCGCCAGCGGGATCACCAACCCGTCCCTCCATGCCTCCGGAAAGCCTTCTCCTTTCCACACCCTCCCGCATATCTTCCATAGCGCCTTTCTCAATCCACTTCCTCCATACATCCAAACCTCATTCTCTATTCCGTCTACCCCTGCTGCCTTTCCCCTCTTCATATTTCTCAGAACTCTCTCCACCTCCTCCCACTTTATCCCCTCTGTATCTAACCCCCTCTCCAGACCTCCTTCTTCCTCTTCTCCTATCCCTAACCTCACCCTACCCTCCGTCCCTCCCAAAGACTTCTTGAAAAACTCTTCCCACTCTTCCATCGTCACCTCTTTATTAATTTCCAACCTCCTTTTCCTATCCTTGTTTATCACCTCCCATACTTGCTTCTCCGATTTCGCCTCTTTAGCCTCTTCCAGGAATCTATTCTTCCTTTCTTCTTTTTTCTTTTGCACAACTCCTTATACTCTTTCTTTCCCTTTCTATAGTCTGCCTTTTCCTTTCCCCCCCTTTTCCACTTCCTCATTAAGCTCTCAACCTCCTTCTTCTTTTCCCTACACTCTTTATCCCACCATCCTTCCCTCTTCTTCCCTCCCTTCCTTACCCTCTTTACAATTGCCTCTTTCCTGATTCTTTCTATCAATTTCTTTATTTCCTCGTCTAATACATCTTCACCCAGACTTATCTCCTCCGTTCTCTCCCTGAATTCCTCTCTCGCCTCTTCCGACCAGTCTCTTCTTTCTGTCCATTCCTCTTCCTCCGCAGCCTCCCTCCTCTCTCCATCCCCGCCTTCGTCTATCTCTATCGCCACCGCACAGTGGGCCGAAACCGATCAAAAGCTGGACAAAATTCAAAACCTCATGTAAATGAGAAAATGCATTTTTACAGAGGGTTTTTGAGGTCGCTGAATTCGAATTTAATCTCAAAAATGTCCGTTAGATCCCCGCTCTCGGCATTACCCAGGATCAACGACGTGGACGTGGCGAGGATTTGATCCCTGTGTGTGTGTGTGTGTGTGTGCTTGTGCGTGTGTGTGTGCGTGCTTGTGTGTGTGTGTGTGTGTGTGTGTGTGTGTGTGTGCGTGTGTGTGTGTGTGTGTGTGTGTGTGTGTGGTGCGTGCGCGTGTGTGTGTGTAAAAAAACTGGTTTTTTACTTAGTATTTATATTTTTGATTTCATTAAGAAGCTCTTGTCCGGAAAATGTTAATCGTCATCAGAATTGTTTTGATCACGTTCTTCAGAAGAACTGTCAACACTTTCTGAAAAAGAACGTCTTTCTTGTGTAGGTGCTTGTGGCAGTTTTTAAAAGGTCGATTCTTAAGAAGGTCCGAATAAAAACCAAGGTTTTCTAATAATAGAGAAATCCTTTATTTGCTCTAAAGAATTAATAATTCTGTTTGCTGAGCCGCCCGTTCTATATACCCTGCCGTCCGACTAGATTAGACTAAAAAAACGCCCGCGCCGCGCGGCTTGGCCTCTGCTGACGGCGCGGCGCCGCGCGGCGCGGGCGTTTTTTTAGTCTGCCATATTGAATCCGCAATTTTAAATTTTGGAATTTTATTGCAAAATCGTCATCAGCGATCTTAAGAACTTATATATACCGACGTGCATGTAAATACAACAAAATTTAGCATTTTGGTCCGCCACATTAAATCCGCCATTTTGAAATGAAGTAGCGATTTTTTTTTATATACCCCTTACGCTTACCTTTAAAATGAGCCCAGAAAGAAGTCGCTATCTTTATTTTGTGGAATATATGAATTTTTGAAGGACCATCAGGATATTATGTTCCACCAGGCACAAACGGATTAACTATTACGCCATTTTTTAAAGCGCACGTGAGCGCACAAAAATCAGGCGTGACTTTGAAGTTCAAGTATCAACTAACAAAATGCACGTGGTCTCCAAGTGGAACGATGTGGAACACTCAAAATATATTAAAAGAAAAATGATAAATTTTCTTTTTATTACGTTTTACATAAAAAAACCAAAGTTTTTTCATAATATTATTGTATAAGCTGTACTTTTTTCCCATTAAAAATAAACAGTTATATTAAAAATATTCCCCAAATAAGCCCCAAGGCATACATTCAACGATATAATTATAAAATAAACACATATATCCTGTATGAGAGTTGCGCAATTTTAATTGTGATTTACATTGTCAGTACTGAATGAGAACAAGAACACCATTGAAGACCTTATGCTTATGGAAAGTATTATCTCAAGAAGTAAGGAAAACAAAAATATATTGCAAAATAAATTTAGAAACAAGTGCAAAAATGGATTTTTGTCCAGCTCTTGGCCCACTGTGCACCGATTGATGGTCCGAATCCACTTCACACCCCACTTCCAACCTAGTTACCCTCTCCCACGCTTTCCTATCCCCTATCAGGAATTCATAGTCAGGATTCATAGTCAATCACCGAATCTCCTCTTCCCCCCGTGAACGTCATCTCCCCCTCCTCATCTCCTTCTTTCGCTCCATTCATTATACCCCACCCTTGTTCTTCCACCCATTTCACTAGCCTTTCCCCCTGTGCGTTCACCGTTTTGTCCTTGGATCTTCTTTCCCCCCCTCCTCTCCATCCTCCATCGCCCCTCTCTCTCCAGTTCTCGCATTAAAATCTCCTCCCGCTATCCACCCTTCTTCTACCTCCCCCTCTTCTCTCAGCTCTTCTATTTTACTCAGTATCCTGTCCATATTGCCCTTTATGTACACCGTCGCCATTCTCCATTTTTCCTCTCTCCATCTTACTTCCCTCACAATCATGCCTTCCTCCTCAACCCAATCATCTTTCCCTTCCAGTCCTTTCCTGATCCCCATCATTATCCCCCCCCATCGCTCTTCCTCTCTTCCCTGCCCCCTCTTCTCTTGCGCCCTGTATCCTCCAATTGAACTCCCTCGGCACTCTGCTCTTAATTTTGTCCCACTCCTCCTTTACCATCCACGTCTCCACCAAGCCTATTACATCCCACTCTCCGATCCTCTCCCAAAAACCATCATCCTTCCCCTTTACTCCAGCTACGTTCCAGAAACCTATCCTAAGACTTCCATCCTCCCTTTTCTCTTCCTCACTCCTCCCCTCTCTCCCTTCCCCCTCCCCACCTTTCTCCCTTTCCTCTCCTCTCGCCTTTCCCTCTAGTTTTCCGCCTCCATTCTTTCTACCATATCTCCCCTCCTCCGTTCCTCCACCTCTCCTCCCTCCCTCTCTACTCTTGACCTCGCCCTTCCCAGTCCATCGCTTAACCTTTCCTTCTCCTCATCCCATCTCCACCACTTCCCCTCAATCCATATTCTTCCGTATTTGACCCACGTCCTCCTCGGTTTCCTTCTCTCTTCTTCGCAATCTTCTCCAACTGCCATTGCATTTTCCTCTCCTTCGGTGTTAAGTCATCTACTATCTTTCTTTCTCTACCCTTCAGGCCTTTTTTTCTTCTGCATCACACTCTCTCTTCTCCCCTCTATCCTTCAGCCTTACTAACACCATCTATTCTTTCCTCTCCCCCACCCCCTTTTCCTATCTCTCTTACAACTCTTTCCATTCCTGCCTCTATTCTAACTCCTTCCAGAGCTCCATCTACCCGCTTTTTCTATCCCTCCCTCCTTCACCTCTACCCTTTCACCACCACATTTCTCCTCCTTCTCTCCCTCTCCTCCGTCTCTCTCCACCTCTCCAATTCTTTAAATTTCATCTCTACCTCCTTTCCTCCCTCCCTTATCTCCCTTCTCCCTCTTCCTCTCTCTCCGAGCCTCCCTCCTCTCCGTTTCTCCATTTTCCTTCTTATCATTTTTTCTTTCAGCCAATCTATCTCTTTCCTCAACTCCTCCCTCTCTTTTCTCCATCTCGCCTCTCTTTCTTCCAAGTCCATTCTAACTTTTATCAGCTCCTCTCTTATCGACTCCCTCTCTTTCCTGCTCTCCTCTCCTTGTATTTTTTGCTCTCTTCTGATACCTTTCAGTTCTTCCATCATCTTATTCATAACCATTATACTCCCCGCCGGATCCTCTGTTTTCTTCGTTTTCTTAAGCACCTCCTCTCCATCTCGCTTCTCCTCTTCCCCCTTTTCGTCTCTTTTTCTCTTCAAATATTCTTCCAAACTCCTTTCGCTGCCTACACTCATGCTCCTATCTCTGTTCGCCGTATAATGTTACCCTTCCTGTTTGCCATCTCCTTTCCTTCTTCCTCTCAGCTTATCTCAACCGCGAGGCCCAACGAGCAGACTCGGTCTCACGAACAGACCCGCTCAACGAACAGACCCGGCCCAACGAGCGGACTCGGTCTCACGAACTGACTCGGCCCAACGAACAGACCCGGCCCGCCGAACGAACTCGGCCCGACGAACAGACTCGGCTGCTTCTACACTCTCCCTCTACACCTGTCCCTGCACCTTCTCTTCTCCTCTCCTAATTCCTAACCTCACTGCTTCTCACTCCACTCCACTTTTCTTCTCTCCAGCCTTTTTCCACACCACCCCCTCCACTTCCTCTGTCAACACGCTGCCCTCTCTCCCCTCTCCCGCCACTCTCAGACCTCCACCTTTTCTCCTTCCGCCGTAAAAACCTGCCTATATACCGACTCTCACTCTGCTCATCCACTCTCACTCCGTATCACACCGGAAGTCGTCACTGTCAGATATAATTTTTGTGTTATAATACAAAAAATATTTAGATTTAATTTTATCAGATATATTTGATAGTCATTATTAGAGAAAAGAGAGAGAGAGAGAGAGAACGCGAGCGGGGAACGCGAGCATGAACGCGAGCATGACCGCGAGAAAAAGCAATACGTACGATAGATATAACCTCGCGACCCTCGCACAGGGTGTATCCCAGGAACCAGCCATCCGCAAGACGCGAACTCTGTCACTCCAGCACTGCACTTCGTTCGGAGTGTTCGGACGCGACGACGCGGACGGAATATTTCTCGACGACGCGGACGTCTAAAGCGGCCCATAACATGTACGAGTTTGATTCGCGAGCCGGACTGAAACGATTTTCACCACACACACACTCCCGAATAGTCCCAAAATTTGGCTCGTCGGACGCCGAGCCCGTCTCGTAACATCTCACCCACGAACGAGTAGAAACCGAGCCGAGCCGGACTCGCGACGTGTATGGGCTGCTTTATGGTTATGTTTACATGTGTCACATCACATGTGATCGAACTAACGCCAGCGCCGCATCGCATAACGGCAAGGAAATGAACTGGACAAAATCAGACACTACAGTGCTGCGCCGCGCGCCGTGGCGAGGATGTGAAAGTGACGACGACGTATCTTAATGAAAAATTTTCAGGTCTGGACTTTTGCATCGAATATATTTTTTCGTAGAGCACGTAGGGGAAAAATAAAAATACTTTTATTATATAAATTTGGTCCAAGCTTTACGATAAGCCTAGTTAGAACTTGATCCGTTCACTGGTTATCGAGATCTAAAAATCTCGGGTACTCGCAACTCGTCGCGTCGCGTATATAGAGCCACGGCTGTCTCGCTCCGCGCGTACTTGGCGCGAGACACTATTGTGTCTCTTGATTCTTGAATTAATTCTGAGACGATTTTTCCTCTACGAAAATTTTGTCCAAAGCTTACTTTTTGAATAATTGAAGAAAATATTAAGCAAATAACGGGGCGCGTACAGAAGGTAGGCAGGGGCGGAGCAACTCACCGTCAAGTCTGACTTATCGACCTAATTTACATTAGGCCGATAAGTCAGACTTGACGAGAGATGCCGTTCATTGTAAAAACATAACCTGTCTGATTGTTGTCATCGAGCACAGTCTCCGCGTCTCGGGTTACGTGCGCTGTGTATGTGTAACGCGTTTCTTTCTTCGAATAATTTTTAGTCGCCGAATAATTAACTGGTAGTAATTAATAATAATGAATCGATAGATTGTTTGTTAAATGCCTAATTCTATCGATCAAGTGCGTAAATAAATCCGTGATAGTGTTGATACGTGATACAATTTATAAAAGACGGAAAACTTCTGGTTGATTATTGTGATTGCGCGTGTGTCCTTTCTACGAATAATTTTCAATAGCGGATTAATCGGTAGTGATTAATAGTAATGAATCAATAGTTTTGTTTATGAATCACTCAAGTGCGTGGGTAAATCCGAGTGCGTATCGCGATACGTCATGACCATTTATAAAATCAAAAAACTCTGGCTAATTATTCGGTGTGGATTTGTTACATGGGAACGTGAGGTGCGATCCACGATGAAATTATTCATCCGTCAAGCTACAGCAGTATACAGACATCGAATCTCTACAAGGTAAGTGAGTGAGTAAGTGAGTGAGTGAGAGAGAGGGACCGTGTACGTGGATAATCAATTATTGAGATCCCATAAGCTCAGGCACTCGCAAGTCGCATTCTTGCGTAAAGATACATGGCAGTCTCGCGATGCGCTTATTACTTGGCGCGAGACACTACCGTGTCTCTTGATCAGCGCGTGTAGCTGATCGCAGTGAGTGCCGTACTTAACGCCCGCGTCGGACGGTGAGTTGCGCCGCCCCTGCCTACCTTCTGTACGCGCCCCGTTATTCGCTAAATATTTTCTGCAATAACTCAAAAAGTAAGCTTCGGACAAAATTTTCGTAGAGGAAAAATCGTCTCAGAATTAATTCAAGAATACGTCTTTACAAGGACGCGGGGTTGTTCGGAATCACCCTCGGACATAAAAATTCATACTCATCATGTCCGAGCACCTCGTAAGACAATCGCAACTTCAACGTTCGATAGAACGTTATTGCGAAAATTTCAAAAAAATCGGGAAGAGTAATCTCACCCCGGCGAAGGTGCGTTCCCGAATTTCCTCTCTCAAAGAGATCTGGACGCAATTTTTCGACGGTCACACAGACGTGCAGCAGAAGATTCCGGAGGCAAGCCGGTCATCCTTGAGCTACTTCCAGGACAACCATTTCGACACCGCCTACGCAGCCTATCAAAACGCCCTCGATTACATGACGGAGTGCTTGGAGGAATTGGAGCCGGTCGTGAGTCCGAATCAGTCTTTCTCGAGTGTGCGGTCACCCTCGGCGGCATCCGCGTTTTCTCTCTCTCACCTCCCCCCCCCCATCAAGTTGCCTCCTTTCGACGGTAACTACGACGATTGGGAGCAATTTCGCGATAGATTCGGCGTTCCCTCCCCCCTTTTTGTGTAACGAATAAATAACGGAGTTTTCTCCATTGAGTGAAATTATTGTTTTGCGAGTGCTTTCTCCTCTTCTCTCCTCCCGTGAATCTACTGATTCGCGTTCCGCACGCTCCACGTTCAAATCTGAACGGAACTCAGCTACCGGGCGATCGCGTTGAGATCGAAGCCCGAACATTTTGGAACAATTTCGAATGAGAGCCTTGTTGTCGGCCGGAACCAAAATGTTCGGGGTTCGATCTCAACGCGATCGCCCGATAGCTGAGTTCCGTTCAGATTTGAACGTGGAGCGTGCGGAACGCGAATCAGTAGATTCACGGGAGGAGAGGAGAGGAGAAAGCACTCGCGAAACAATAATTTCACTCAATGGAGAAAACTCTGTTATTTATTCGTTACACAAAAAGGGGGGAGGGAACGCCGAATCGGGCACCGCGGTGACGGAAATCTTCAGGTTCGTTCTATATTCCTGCCCTTCGTCGCGAATCGGAAATCTTGTTGTGAAACTTCTTACTCGAAGTTTCCGCGGGGAGGAAATCTTGCACGCGGCCGTCGGAAATCTTGACCCCGCGAGGCAGAGGAACGATCGCGAGCGGCGCCCGTTCGACGAGTCACAAACCCCACCAAACTTAACTTAATATTAAATAATTTTGCGATACGTGCAACTTGACGAGCGAATGGCGACTCCGAGTCTCAACGGAACGAGGTGAATATTACGAGACTCAGATGCGAACTGCCACGACGTATCTTCAACCGTCGATCCTGCGCGAGGTTTCAACGCCGGTCGCCAGAAAAAACTGTTTTTCGGAGCGGTACATGTACCGAAAGCGGGTCGCCATTCGCTCGTTGGAGCAACGCACGTGTCGGAGCTGGTCGCTCCGGTGACCCGACGAATCGGGTATCGCGACGCGTCTCACGGCGCGTGATCGCGTCGATCGGCTAGGTTTCCGCGCGGTCGAAGCGGGGAACTTATTTTCGTGCTGGAAAGTTCCACGGAACTCGAACATACCGCCCGCCTCGGAACGATAGTTTCGAAATAATTAATCTGATAAGAGTTTAGCAACGCAAATTACAAATAAGTAGATATAATAAAAGACAATGATGCTTAGAATTAAACCAGGCCGCCCGCCATGCGTGGCCTCGGCGCATTAATATAAGCTTAAATCTAAATCGCAAAGAACTTACATCTAACGAACGCGTCACGTGAACGCAAGGAATAGGCTTAATTGCTCGTCGCCTCGCTGTTTACAGGTAGAACGCACAGTTTTACGATCGGCCGTCGGTATTCAGAAGTGGCCGTCTTAACGGTTACTACTCGCACGAAACCGTCGGAGCCCGGGTGACATTGCGTCACGCGGCCCAGTTCCCATTTGCAGGGGGGTAACGTGGGATTGCGCAATAGAACGAGTTGTCCGATATCAATCTGTGGTTGGGCCCTTCGCCATTTTGCTCGTTGTTGTAACGTATTAACCTATTAACGTAGTCGCTACTCCATAACTTCCAGAATCTTTCGGTGATATGGCGTACCAGTTGCCATCTAGATAAACGATTTTCATTAAGATTGAGCAAGGATGGTTCCGGGTTAACCGTGAGAGCGGATCCGACCAAAAATGACCGGGGGTGAGACATTCGTAGTCTTCGAGGGTATCGGAAAGAGGTGCGATCGGTCGGGAATTCCAACACGCTTCGATTCTACATAATAAGGTAGAGAATTCCTCGAACGTTAACATACAATTACCTAAGACGCGACGCAAATGAGTTTTAACACTCCGTACGCCGGCCTCCCATAATCCGCCGAAATGTGGCGCAGACGGAGGGATGAAATTCCACGTAACATTATCCGAGGCAGTCATGTTCAGGAAATTCGGATCTTGTAACGCGGATCTGTGCGCTAAACTTAACTCTTGGTCAGCTCCAACGAACGTCGTACCGTTATCGGAGTACATAGTTTGCGGAAGACCGCGACGAGCGCAAAAGCGGGAATAAGCGTTTAAGAACGCCTGAGTGGAGTAGTCTCCGACTAATTCTAAATGTATAGCTTTGGTCGCTAGGCAAACAAATAGCGCGATGTACGTTTTGCGGGAGGTGATACCGCGATCCGAGGAGGCGCGAATTTGCACGGGTCCCGCATAATCTACACCGCAGTGTAGAAAACTGCGAACCGTCGAGGTTACGCGTGGTTCGGGGAGATCGCCCATGACTTGAGTGGGAATCGCGGCTCGCTCACGCGTACACGCAATACACTTATGAATACTGATTTAACTAGATTACGAGCGCGAATAATCCAAAAGTCGCGGCGCAAAGTATTCAAGGTGAGCTGAGGGCTGGCGTGTAGCGCTTGCAGGTGAGCTTGGCTTACAATAAGTTTTACGAGCGGATGCGACGAGAGAAGGATAGGGTGGCGAGTAGAAAACGGCAAGGGAGCTTTGCTCAGACGCCCACCCACGCGCAGAACTCCGTCTCGGTCAAGAAACGGTCGGAGAGAGAGAATCGAGCTCCGCGACGGAAGGCTTCGTTGATGCGACAAAGCGTTGATTTCGACGGAAAACAAATCGGCTTGAATCTTCTTAAACCAGAAGGTTTTGGCAATATTACAGTCGGACGCAGAAAGCGAAACAGACGACGCGAAAAGACTGTCACAAGATCGACCGCTACGACAGAGGCGTGTGAATTTAATTATGTATGCGGTGACACGAATTAATTTAGGCCAAGACGAGTACTTTGTGGCGAGATTCCACTGGTCGTTTAGTTGATTGCATTGCAAGGAGATTGTTTTCTCCTCCAGAGGAGCGTCCGATGGAAGACGCGTGTCGCCAGTCAGCCATTTATCAGCGGTGAGATTGAGCCATGGAGGGCCGTGCCACCAAAGCCTATGATCGAGAATTTCATCTCCGAATATGCCGCGCGAAGCACAGTCCGCAGGATTGTCTGCGGTTGGCACATGTCGCCATGAAGCGTTCGGAAGATGAGCCTGAATTTTAGTAACGCTATTGGCGACGAACGTCCTCCATCGAGAGGAATCTTGAGTGACCCACGCGTGCACGATCTTGGAATCCGTCCAACAATAATACGGAAAATCGTTATAACCGCGCAAATTTCGAACGAAGTCAACAAATCGCGCGAGAAGCAAGGCCGCACATAATTCTAACCGAGGGATGCTTAGAGATTTCAAGGGGGCGACCTTGGATTTGCCGACGAGAAGCGTAGTCGTGACTTTGCCCGATAACGACACAACTTTTAGGTAAACAACGGCGGCGTACGCATGATTCAAAGCGTCGGCGAAACCGTGTATTTCCGCGTGATCGGTATCAGGCCCGAGGCCGTTCCAACGAGGAACCTGTAGATGGCTGAGATGCGAAAGCCGGGAATAGATTTCTTTCCATCTTGCGAAATGGTGCAAGCGAGAGACGCTTTGTGCTTTATCATGAGTCGATTCGGAGATGATCTCATCCCAATCGAGCTTAATTTGCCAGAGCTTTTGCATTAATACTTTCGCGGCGATCGTTACCGGAGTGACCCAGCCCAACGGGTCATAAAGTTTCGCGATAGCGGACAATATGGTGCGTTTAGTATCTGGGACGGTATCCGCAAGCGTAACGCGAAATGCGAAAACATCCGGGGTCGGTTTCCACCCGATTCCGAGAATTTTTAGTTGCTCGTCCTGGGCGAAGGGCTTTTTATCGGCTAAGCCATGATCCGCGACGTCAATGTCGTCAAGAAGAAGGGGCGAATTACTTGCCCATTTTTTCAGTTCAAACCCGCCGCATTTTAACAAAGAAATTAATTGATCACGCATTTTTCGAATGGGAGCCTTGTTGTCGGCTCCGAATACGACATCGTCGATGTAAGTGTGTTCACGAAGGATCGCAATGGCGAGGGGAAAGCGTTCACCTTCGTCGACAACCAATTGCTCCAAGACGGCAAGGGCGAGGAAAGGCGCACACGCCATTCCGTATGTAACGGTTAACAAAAGGAAAACAATTATTGCCGCAGAAGGTGACCGTTTCCATATAATTCGTTGATAGTTTATATCGCGAGGATCCAAGAGAATTTGGCGATACATTTTGACGATATCGGCCGTATAGACGTATCTGTATCGCCGCCATAGGGCGATTATCGACGAAATATCGGCTTGTTTCTTTGGACCGACATGCAAATGATCGTTAAGAGAGGTGCCGTTGGAGGTGACGCTCGACGTGTTGAACACGGCACGAAGACGCGTGGTGGCGCTATTCTCACGAATCACACCGTGGTGCGGAAGATAGACGCTTTGTTCGTTATCTAGAGACATCGGCGCCGGTCGCATGTGCCCAAGGTTTTCGTACTCAGATAGAAAATCATTGTACTACTTCGCGACTTCCGGTTTGTCGCGAAGTCGGCGTAGCAATGCGTTTAACATTTTTTCGGCTTGAAATCGCGAATCACCGATCTCGATAGGAGGGCCTTTTTTGAACGGGAGACGCACGACGTATCGTCCCTCGGAATTGCGCGAGTGAGTCGATCGAAAATGCTCCTCGCACTGTTTTTCCTGCGGCGTAAGAATAGATTGTCGCGGAAGTTCCTCGATTTCCCAAAAACGACGAAGTTCCTCCTCTAGAGAGAGAGAGAGCGCAAATATGATGAATAGAAACACGAGGAATTTCCGGTGAGTTGAGCGCGGACGAAGTGACGGGTCCCGAGATGACCCAGCCGAAAACGGAATTCTGAGCGACAGGTTGTCCGATTCCTCCCTTACGAACGCCATCGAGAATATCTCATCTCATTATAGAGATCGGCTCCAATAATGAGATTGATGAGGTCGGGACTCGCCGGATCCGAGTCTGCGAGCGGTAAATCGGAGAGAAAAGAGAGTGACGACGAAATATCCGCGTTTTGTTTCGGAGTATACGAGGTTAACGACTTTAAAATCAGAGCGGTTGTCGCGAGCGATGGGCTGAGGGACTCGCGCGGGGAAATGAAGATACTCGCCGCGTGTTGAAATTTCCCTGCATGAACTCCGCCGACGGCGGATAGAAATCGGCATGCGAATGCGTTTGACTCGCAGCATTTGCGCTAAATTCCCCGAGATAAACTTCATCTCGGAGCCTTGATCGAGTAAAGCTCTGACGACGGCAGTGCGGCCGGACGAAACGCGTACCGTCACCCACGCCGTCGCAAGTAAGACCGGTAATCGATCTTGCATCGCTGTAGAGGCGAATAAAGAATTTACCTCCGATTTTGATTCGGATAGTTGAGACGACGAGCAATCAAGCGGCGCGGCTCCCTGATGAGACGAGTTATTTAGCGGCGCAGTTCCGGTGGAACTGGAGCAAGAATCCGAGTCAGAATGTAACATTGAATGATGTTTTTTATGACAAACGCGACACAAATATTTGCTACGACATTCTAGCACGGAATGCTTAGCGCTTAAACAATCAAAACAGCGTTTATGTTGTTTAACGATTTCACGACGCTGACTCGCATTCTTGCTTATAAACGTCGGACACAAATTTATAAAGTGTTGAGATTTACATAATGGACACGGAGTAGGGTCATTGGCGGCAGCGGTGGCGGCGTGAATACGCGATGCGGATTTTGAAACAGTTTTGACAGATAAAACGGTCGCACAATCTTCTAACGCAATGTGTATGAAGTTAGCATATCAATTGTCAGCATATCAAAAAAAAAGTGAAGTTCTCTTTGCATGCAACCGAGTTCTATAGTTCCTGATAAATTTTAACAATAGTTCTGGTCATTTAACATAAATAAACGGAAATTGAGAAGTGATATGCCAACTTCCCGCGAAGTCAGCATATCATATCATTTTTTCGAAACTTACTACAATGAATTTTATAGTTTTTGACGAGTTCTATAGTTCTATAACATAGTTCTGACCGTAGGCTACCACTAAATAATTATTAACAATTATTATCAGCATATCACACATACTACAGTGATATGCTACGTTTCTACAATAATTTCTCGGTTTGTTCGAGGTTTTAAACAATAGTTCTATACCCCCTGATAATAGTTCCGTATAGTTCTGACCACCCGCTACCACTAAATAATTATTAACAATTATTATCAGCATATCACACATACTACAGTGATATGCTACGTTTGTACAATAAGTTCTCGGTTAGTTCGAGGTTTTAAACAATAGTTCTATGCCCCCTGATGATAGTTCCGTATAGTTCTGACCACCCGCTACCTCTAAATAATTATAAACAATTATTATCAGCATATCACGCATAATACAATGATATGCTACGCATCTACGATAAGTTCTCGGTTCGCTCGAAGTTTTAAACAATAGTTCTATGCCCCCTGATGATAGTTCCGTATAGTTCTGACAGTAGGCTACCTCTAAATAATTATTAACAATTATTATCAGCATATCACGCGTACTACAGTGATATGCTACGTTTCTACAATAATTTCTCGGTTTGTTCGAGGTTTTAAACAATAGTTCTATACCCCCTGATAATAGTTCCGTATAGTTCTGACCACCCGCTACCACTAAATAATTATTAACAATTATTATCAGCATATCACACATACTACAGTGATATGCTACGTTTGTACAATAAGTTCTCGGTTAGTTCGAAGTTTTAAACAATAGTTCTATGCCCCCTGATGATAGTTCCGTATAGTTCTGACCACCCGCTACCTCTAAATAATTATTAACAATTATTATCAGCATATCACGCGTACTACAGTGATATGCTACGTTTGTACAATAAGTTCTCGGTTAGTTCGAGGTTTTAAACAATAGTTCTATGCCCCCTGATGATAGTTCCGTATAGTTTTGACCACCCGCTACCTCTAAATAATTATTAACAATAATTATCAGCATATCACGCATAATACAGTGATATGCTACGCTTCTACGTTAAGTTCTCGGTTTTTTCGAGGTTTTAAACAATAGTTCTATGCTCTCTGATGGTAGTTCCGTATAGTTCTGACCGTAGGCTACCTCTAAATAATTATTAACAATTATTATCCGCATATCACGCATAATACAGTGATATGCTACGTTTCTACGATAAGTTCTCGGTTCTTTCGAGGTTTTAAACAATAGTTCTATACCCCCTGATAATAGTTCCGTATAGTTCTGACCACCGGCTACCTCTAAATAATTATAAACAATTATTATCAGCATATCACGCATAATACAATGATATGCTACGCATCTACGATAAGTTCTCGGTTCGCTCGAAGTTTTAAACAATAGTTCTATGCCCCCTGATGATACTTCCGTATAGTTCTGACCGTAGGCTACCTCTAAATAATTATTAACAAATATTATCAGCATATCACGCGTACTACAGTAATATGCTACGTTTCTACAATAAGTTCTCGGTTCTTTCGTGGTTTTAAACAATAGTTCTATACCCCCTGATAATAGTTCCGTATAGTTCTGACCATCTGCTACCTCTAAATAATTATTAACAAATATTATCAGCATATCACGCGTACTACAGTAATATGCAACGTTTCTACAATAAGTTCTCGGTTCTTTCGTGGTTTTAAACAATAGGTCTATGCCCCCTGATGATAGTTCCGTATAGTTCTGACCGTAGGCTACCTCTAAATAATTATTAACAATTATTATCGGCATATTACTCATACTACAGTGATATGCTACGCTTCTACGATAAGTTCTCGGTTTGTTCAAGATTTTAAACAATAGTTCTATACCCCCTGATAATAGGTTTGAATAGTTTTGACCACCAGCTACCTCTACATAATTATAAACAATTATTATCAGCATATCACTCATACTACAGTGATATGCTACGTTTTTACGATAAGTTCTCGGTTTGTTCGAGGTTTTAAACAATAGTTCTATACACCCTGATAATAGGTTTGAATAGTTCTGACCACCAGCTACCTCTACATAATTATAAACAATTATTATCAGCATATCACTCATACTACAGTGATATGCTACGCTTCTACGATAAGTTCTCGGTTTGTTCGAGGTTTTAAACAATAGTTCTATGCTCCCTGATGATAGTTCCGTATAGTTCTGACTGTAGGCTACCTCTAAATAATTATTAACAATTATTATCAGCATATCACGCGTACTACAGTGATATGCTACGTTTCTACAATAATTTCTCGGTTTGTTCGAGGTTTTAAACAATAGTTCTATGCCCCCTGATGATAGTTCCGTATAGTTCTGACCACCCGCTACCTCTAAATAATTATTAACAATTATTATCAGCATATCACGCGTACTACAGTGATATGCTACGTTTGTACAATAAGTTCTCGGTTAGTTCGAGGTTTTAAACAATAGTTCTATGCCCCCTGATGATAGTTCCGTATAGTTTTGACCACCCGCTACCTTTAAATAATTATTAACAATTATTATCAGCACATCACTCATACTACAGTGATATGCTACGCTTCTACGATAAGTTCTCGGTTTATTCAAGATTTTAAACAATAGTTCTATGCCCCCTGATGATACTTCCGTATAGTTCTGACCGTAGGCTACCTCTAAATAATTATTAACAAATATTATCAGCATATCACGCATACTACAGTGATATGCTACGTTTCTACGATAAGTTCTCGGTTCTTTCGAGGTTTTAAACAATAGTTCTATACCCCCTGATAATAGTTCCGTATAGTTCTGACCACCGGCTACCTCTAAATAATTATAAACAATTATTATCAGCATATCACGCATAATACAATGATATGCTACGCATCTACGATAAGTTCTCGGTTCGCTCGAAGTTTTAAACAATAGTTCTATGCCCCCTGATGATAGTTCCGTATAGTTCTGACAGTAGGCTACCTCTAAATAATTATTAACAATTATTATCAGCATATCACGCGTACTACAGTGATATGCTACGTTTCTACAATAATTTCTCGGTTTGTTTGAGGTTTTAACAATAGTTCTATACCCCCTGATAATAGTTCCGTATAGTTCTGACTACCCGCTACCTCTAAATAATTATTAACAATTATTATTGGCTATCACTCATACTACAGTGATATGCTACGTTTCTACAATAAGTTCTCGGTTCGTTCGAGGTTTTAAACAATAGTTCTGTGCCCCCTGATGATAGTTCCGTATAGTTCTGACGGTAGGCTACCTCTAAATAATTATTAACAATTATTATCAGCATATCACGCGTACTACAGTGATATGCTGCGTTTCTACAATAAGTTCTCGGTTCCTTCGAGGTTTTAAACAATAGTTCTATACCCCCTGATAATAGGTTTGAATAGTTTTGACCACCAGCTACCTCTAAATAATTATAAACAATTATTATCAGCATATCACTCATACTACAGTGATATGCTACGCTTCTACGATAAGTTCTCGGTTTGTTCGAGGTTTTAAACAATAGTTCTATACCCCCTGATAATAGTTCCGTATAGTTCTGACCACCGGCTACCTCTAAATAATTATAAACAATTATTATCAGCATATCACGCATAATACAATGATATGCTACGCATCTACGATAAGTTCTCGGTTCGCTCGAAGTTTTAAACAATAGTTCTATGCCCCCTGATGATAGTTCCGTATAGTTCTGACTGTAGGCTACCTCTAAATAATTATCAACAATTATTATCAGCATATCACGCATAATACAATGATATGCTACGCATCTACGATAAGTTCTCGGTTCGCTCGAAGTTTTAAACAATAGTTCTATGCCCCCTGATGATAGTTCCGTATAGTTCTGACCAGTAGGCTACCTCTAAATAATTATTAACAATTATTATCAGCATATCACGCGTACTACAGTGATATGCTACGTTTCTACAATAATTTCTCGGTTTGTTTGAGGTTTTAACAATAGTTCTATACCCCCTGATAATAGTTCCGTATAGTTCTGACTACCCGCTACCTCTAAATAATTATTAACAATTATTATCAGCATATCACGCATAATACAATGATATGCTACGCATCTACGATAAGTTCTCGGTTCGTTCGAGGTTTTAAACAATAGTTCTGTGCCCCCTGATGATAGTTCCGTATAGTTCTGACGGTAGGCTACCTCTAAATAATTATTAACAATTATTATCAGCATATCACGCGTACTACAGTGATATGCTGCGTTTCTACAATAAGTTCTCGGTTCCTTCGAGGTTTTAAACAATAGTTCTATACCCCCTGATAATAGGTTTGAATAGTTTTGACCACCAGCTACCTCTACATAATTATAAACAATTATTATCAGCATATCACTCATACTACAGTGATATGCTACGCTTTTACGATAAGTTCTCGGTTTGTTCGAGATTTTAAACAATAGTTCTATACCCCCTGATAATAGGTTTGAATAGTTTTGACCACCAGCTACCTCTACATAATTATAAACAATTATTATCAGCATATCACTCATACTACAGTGATATGCTACGCTTTTACGATAAGTTCTCGGTTTGTTCGAGGTTTTAAACAATAGTTCTATGCTCCGTGATGATAGTTCCGTATAGTTCTGACTGTAGGCTACCTCTAAATAATTATTAACAATTATTATCAGCATATCACGCGTACTACAGTGATATGCTACGTTTCTACAATAAGTTCTCGGTTTGTTCGAGGTTTTAAACAATAGTTCTATGCTCCGTGATGATAGTTCCGTATAGTTCTGACCACCCGCTACCTCTAAATAATTATTAACAATTATTATCAGCATATCACGCGTACTACAGTGATATGCTACGTTTGTACAATAAGTTCTCGGTTAGTTCGAGGTTTTAAACAATAGTTCTATGCCCCCTGATGATAGTTCCGTATAGTTTTGACCACCCGCTACCTTTAAATAATTATTAACAATAATTATCAGCATATCACGCATAATACAGTGATATGCTACGCTTCTACGTTAAGTTCTCGGTTCTTTCGAAGTTTTAAACAATAGTTCTATGCTCTCTGATGGTAGTTCCGTATAGTTCTGACCGTAGGCTACCTCTAAATAATTATTAACAATTATTATCCGCATATCACGCATAATACAGTGATATGCTACGTTTCTAGGATAAGTTCTCGGTTCTTTCGAGGTTTTAAACAATAGTTCTATACCCCCTGATAATAGTTCCGTATAGTTCTGACCACCGGCTACCTGTAAATAATTATAAACAATTATTATCAGCATATCACGCATAATACAATGATATGCTACGCATCTACGATAAGTTCTCGGTTCGCTCGAAGTTTTAAACAATAGTTCTATGCCCCCTGATGATAGTTCCGTATAGTTCTGACAGTAGGCTACCTCTAAATAGTTATTAACAATTATTATCAGCATATCACGCGTACTACAGTGATATGCTACGTTTCTACAATAATTTCTCGGTTTGTTTGAGGTTTTAACAATAGTTCTATACCCCCTGATAATAGTTCCGTATAGTTCTGACCACCCGCTACCTTTAAATAATTATTAACAATTATTATCAGCATATCACTCATACTACAGTGATATGCTACGCTTCTACGATAAGTTCTCGGTTCTTTCGAGGTTTTAAACAATAGTTCTATGCCCCCTGATGATAGTTCCGTATAGTTCTGACCGTAGGCTACCTCTAAATAATTATTAACAATTATTATCCGCATATCACGCATAATACAGTGATATGCTACGTTTCTAGGATAAGTTCTCGGTTCTTTCGAAGTTTTAAACAATAGTTCTATGCCCCCTGATGATAGTTCCGTATAGTTCTGACCACCCGCTACCTCTAAATAATTATTAACAATAATTATCAGCATATCACGCATAATACAGTGATATGCTACGCTTCGACGATAAGTTCTCGGTTCTTTCGAGGTTTTAAACAATAGTTCTATGCTCCCTGATGGTAGTTCCGTATAGTTCTGACCGTAGGCTACCTCTAAATAATTATTAACAATTATTATCCGCATATCACGCATAATACAGTGATATGCTACGTTTCTACGATAAGTTCTCGGTTCTTTCGAGGTTTTAAACAATAGTTCTATACCCCCTGATAATAGTTCCGTATAGTTCTGACCACCGGCTACCTCTAAATAATTATAAACAATTATTATCAGCATATCACGCATAATACAATGATATGCTACGCATCTACGATAAGTTCTCGGTTCGCTCGAAGTTTTAAACAATAGTTCTATGCCCCCTGATGATAGTTCCGTATTGTTCTGACAGTAGGCTACCTCTAAATAATTATTAACAATTATTATCAGCATATCACGCGTACTACAGTGATATGCTACGTTTGTACAATAAGTTCTCGGTTAGTTCGAGGTTTTAAACAATAGTTCTATGCCCCCTGATGATAGTTCCGTATAGTTCTGACCACCCGCTACCTCTAAATAATTATTAACAATTATTATCAGCATATCACTCATACTACAGTGATATGCTACGCTTCTACGATAAGTTCTCGGTTTATTCAAGATTTTAAACAATAGTTCTATGCCCCCTGATGATAGTTCCGTATAGTTCTGACCGTAGGCTACCTCTAAATAATTATTAACAATTATTATCAGCATATCACGCGTACTACAGTGATATGCTACGTTTGTACAATAAGTTCTCGGTTAGTTCGAGGTTTTAAACAATAGTTCTATGCCCCCTGATGATAGTTCCGTATAGTTTTGACCACCCGCTACCTTTAAATAATTATTAACAATAATTATCAGCATATCACGCATAATACAGTGATATGCTACGCTTCTACGTTAAGTTCTCGGTTCTTTCGAAGTTTTAAACAATAGTTCTATGCTCTCTGATGGTAGTTCCGTATAGTTCTGACCGTAGGCTACCTCTAAATAATTATAAACAATTATTATCAGCATATCACGCGTGCTACAGTGATATGCTACGTTTCTACTATAAGTTCTCGGTTTGTTCGAGGTTTTAAATATTTTTATTTGAAAGAGAGTTCAAGAAATTGTCAATCGTAGTTATTATACATAGAGTTTAGACTACAATTTTTTGTATTAAATTTTCCCCACTCTCTGTCGAATCCAGAACCACGAACGCGGACGTGGTGGGAATGCGGTTCCTTTTTTCTATTTTTTTTAATTTTACATTTTTTTTGTTTTTTTTATATTTTTTTTTATATTTTTAACTTTTTTTTTTTACATTTTGGAGTTTATGGATTTAACCGTTTTCACGAATCTTTGTTTACTTAACTGATGAGTGTTTAGTTAGTATGCATGTCGCTGCATATCGCGTACATAATAATATGAGGCGTTATTATTGTTGTGGGATTCACTGACTTACGAGTTGGTGACAGGTCGTCATAGCAATACCAGTATACCCCTGCTGGTGCATAAGCGACATAGTGCTCCTTTTCCTCATTGTAGTCTACAACACCTATTAGTATATAGGATTTTTGTCCTATCATTACGGTTTTTGCAATAGAACCTAACGTGTGGACAATGGTCAAGTTCTTGTTTTTGTAACGATTATCGGTCACAATACTCGTGTCAATGATCAAGTGGGAGCCGTGATCTGCATGATTTTCAATTGGTTTTTTGCACCTGAAACAAGATCTACCTACACGTAAATTATCGTCAATCGCCGCTTGCATTTGATGGAATCCACCATTCAAAACTATGTCAATATTGACATCAAGCAAAGCGTACGTATTGCCATTGGTATATCCACAGGAACACTCAACCTTGTACGAGTAACTAGGTTCCGATTTTAGAATTATCTGGGCGAGATGGGCAGCATTACAGTGTACATCGAGTGACTTGATCTTCTTGGTGTAGTTTTTGATTTTGAACAGCGAAATTTCTTTTAAGATCTCTGCTCTCAGCTTGTAATGCTTGATGGGACAATTAGTCGAAGTTGTTTTTTCTCGATACAGGCGGCTACCCAAAATTCCGCTGACCACGACATGAAATATCGAATCGAAAGCACATGTGTTTCGCATGTTCAAATTATAGGCACCCATATTCACAGGAGTCGAGATATTTCCATTTTTAAGAATAGGGATGCGTCCGATCTTGGAGTCTTTAATAAAATCCCATTCGGGACAATTGTCCAAGTACGTCGGTTTCAACCGTTTCGGTTTCGGCGGTTCATCGTTCTCGATGGTTTTTACGTTTTTGTTGAAACCACCCCATGTTTCACATACGTTCCAGTCGTCATCAGCTGGAATATTTTTGTCCATAGCGTTGTGGATTCTCTCAAAAGATATTTTATCTACTATGGGTGATACGCTTGGCGAATCTTGGACAATGACTGTTGTCTCTTTCGTTATTGATTTTTTATCGTAGTCAAGACAATTTTCGCTATCACTTTGATGGGATAGAATCATTTTGTCGCTGGCTGTTGTCGAAGGAATTGTTTCCGATAACTGCGACAGATCAACGACACCATTGCTCAACGTATCTTTTTGTACAGTTTTATTGGGAGTGCTGCACGCGTTTTTACCTTCGATAGTAAATGATATTTCGCTTTTAAATGATACTGCTGGCTGCAGAGTGGACTGGGAGCTCAGGCTATCCGTGATCTCCGGCAGCTGTTTCCTCTCATCAGCCGATTGAATATCCGATTCATTTGAAAGCAGCTTGAGTTTATTATCGATATGATCGAGATGTTTGAGAATGAACTTGTCCACTCTCATAGGCAGTTCGCCCTTGAACGCGCGCTTTTTGACGTCGCAAAACTCTGATTCTACGGGAGCCGATGTTGCTATTGTTGACCTGTTCTCGAAAATGGGCAACATTACTCCCGTCCATAACGCCACATAAGGTAGTAAGTATCTCTTGAGCCTCTTAGCAAACTCCTCATTGTAGCAAGCGTTTATCGTATCACCGACCGATGAATTATTCGCTATTTCTCTCGCCGCATTATACTGATCGTCGCTCCAGGTTTTCCAATCCGAATTAAAGCCTTCGTTTTTATCAGGATGCTCCTCTTTTTCTATATTTCTCTTCTCAAAAGATTTATCGGCATCATCGTCGTCGACTTCTTCCATGATTGATTGGCACGCCTTTTATTTTGTCATTTAAAAATCTAATTCGTTCTTCGGAAAGCAGAATATCGTTGGACGGGGTGTGGCCGATGTAATGACTAAGGGCGACGGAAAGAACAGACTTGACGAAGTACGATAATTCATCCATAGTCGTAATTTGGTACATTTGTGCGATACACCTCAAATAGAATCGTCGCACGAGGATTTTTTCTTTCCCTTTGAGGCAGTTCCAGCGTGATACCATAGCTATAACATGACTCACATCTAATCGGATATACGTCGATGGCAACGTAACCGATTTGCGTAAGACCGCATCGTAGCACTTCTTTAGGTAATCGCCGAGATTCGAACACCTACCAAATATTTCGGCTACCGCTATGAGAAGCGCCCATCCAAAGTCCATAACTACAATTGGTGGAATCGGTAAATTCGCGGCGAGAATCAAACGTAAAAAATGAGCTATATTCAGCGCTCGATGATCAGCCGACACCATCTGAAATGTAGGCACGCTGCCTTGGCTCGTTATAAGCACGCATTGGTACAGAAAAACGTGCGGCTCGTGTGATTTTTCACGTTTGACAATGCCACCCGTGGCATCAAGAGCGAGCGTTGCGTTTCTGTTATTACGGCAGCGGGCTGAATAGATTTGTGCTTGTTCTGGCGTCCAGTAAATGCAATTGAATTTCAGCAATCCTATAAAGTGGATATACCCAGCATACTTACCGTTTTGGGAGCTGTTGTACAAATTTAATGCAGGATTTGAGAATTTCAAGTCATACTTTGTCAAGAGGCGCTGTTCTTTGGCTTTGCGCAAGACTGCGGTACTTGGCAAAATCGGAGGATTTTTTCCTCCAAATTTCTTCAACCGACCAGCCTCTTCGCGTCGTAAAATCACTGCGTCTTTCCTTCCATCGATCATAGCATCGGCCATTTTGCGACGCCTTTCTCCCTTCAAGTGCCTTTGTTTCTTTTTTGAGTGCATGCGAGAGTTAATACCCTCGATGCGACATGTCAGCACTACATCAACCGCTTTTGCTGGCTCTTTTAGCAAGCTACCATTGATTGTGGCTTTACATTCGACGCAGTGACCGAAAAACGTTAAAAATTGACGTCTGATGGCACTACGATAAACGCTGTTGTTTTTGAAACAGAACACACAGTCGATCTGGTGCTGCACCCAGATTGCTTCAGCAATTACATCTGACCATCCTGCGCGCAATTTCCAATAATTGCGCTTATCATAACATTTCTCCTCCGGCCGTATACCATGCCATTTTTCCGCAGATATCACAAGATTGATATCAATCGTTATGGACGTGGTCGAAGTATCGGTACTGGGCTCATTTACAGATCGACTTACATTCATCGAGAAATCTCCGTTAATGCATGTGCTCAATTCGACTTCTGTGATATTGAACGTTTTTAAAACAAACTGTTTAAAACCGCTACGGTCATTATTGATAATAGTGTGAACGTGTTTTGGCGTTATCTTAAAACCCTCATCGAGCATCAATTTTAAAATTATTTCATAAACCTTGTGGGAAGGTGGAAGCACGCGGCCTGTATCGGTAAGGGGGCAACATTCTGATTTTGATAAAATTTGTTGCAAAATATCTTTATTGTAACCTCTCTTGCCTTTCATTTTGGCGTTTATTTTTTCAAGTCCACAACTGTCTATGCGTGACGTTCGAATGAAGCGGATAAGTACTACAAAGTAAATATACAAAGTATACAACGTAAGTATATATGATACTTTAATAGTAAAAAAATAGTAAGAAAATAGTAAATGGTAAGAGAATAGTAAAAGGAAGAAAATAGTAAGACCAAATATAAGAAAGAATAAAATAGTGTGAGAGGCTTGTTTAACTTGGTCGAATGAATACGCTTTGCGCGGTCATATAGTTGCGAGTGCTCTAGCTCGAGAAACACCGGAGAAGTGGAAGAAGCTCGCTTGACCTCAGTGCCGCCGCGCGGCAGACGTGACTACGGCCAGCATGTGGAGGGGATGCGCCGGCAAGGCTGCGCAAGGCATAGCGACGCACACGAATGCAAGCTCCTCCGTCCGTGTATGCACGGCGCGTCGGCAAGCTTCGAGCGAGAAGAGGAGGACAGACATACGATCTGCTGTCTCGGCTGTCTCGGCTGCTGTCCTCCTCTTCTCGCTCGAAGCTTGCCGACGCGCCGTGCATACACGGACGGAGGAGCTTGCATTCGTGTGCGTCGCTATGCCTTGCGCAGCCTTGCCGGCGCATCCCCTCCACATGCTGGCCGTAGTCACGTCTGCCGCGCGGCGGCACTGAGGTCAAGCGAGCTTCTTCCACTTCTCCGGTGTTTCTCGAGCTAGAGCACTCGCAACTATATGACCGCGCAAAGCGTATTCATTTGACCAAGTTAAACAAGCCTCTCACACTATTTTATTCTTTCTTATATTTTGTCTTACTATTTTCTTCCTTTTACTATTCTCTTACCATTTACTATTTTCTTACTATTTTTTTACTATTAAAGTATCATATATACTTACGTTGTATACTTTGTATATTTACTTTGTAGTACTTATCCGCTTCATTCGAACGTCACGCATAGACAGTTGTGGACTTGAAAAAATAAACGCCAAAATGAAAGGCAAGAGAGGTTACAATAAAGATATTTTGCAACAAATTTTATCAAAATCAGAATGTTGCCCTCTTACCGATACAGGCCGCGTGCTTCCACCTTCCCACAAGGTTTATGAAATAATTTTAAAATTGATGCTCGATGAGGGTTTTAAGATAACGCCAAAACACGTTCACACTATTATCAATAATGACCGTAGCGGTTTTAAACAGTTTGTTTTAAAAACGTTCAATATCACAGAAGTCGAATTGAGCACATGCATTAACGGAGATTTCTCGATGAATGTAAGTCGATCTGTAAATGAGCCCAGTACCGATACTTCGACCACGTCCATAACGATTGATATCAATCTTGTGATATCTGCGGAAAAATGGCATGGTATACGGCCGGAGGAGAAATGTTATGATAAGCGCAATTATTGGAAATTGCGCGCAGGATGGTCAGATGTAATTGCTGAAGCAATCTGGGTGCAGCACCAGATCGACTGTGTGTTCTGTTTCAAAAACAACAGCGTTTATCGTAGTGCCATCAGACGTCAATTTTTAACGTTTTTCGGTCACTGCGTCGAATGTAAAGCCACAATCAATGGTAGCTTGCTAAAAGAGCCAGCAAAAGCGGTTGATGTAGTGCTGACATGTCGCATCGAGGGTATTAACTCTCGCATGCACTCAAAAAAGAAACAAAGGCACTTGAAGGGAGAAAGGCGTCGCAAAATGGCCGATGCTATGATCGATGGAAGGAAAGACGCAGTGATTTTACGACGCGAAGAGGCTGGTCGGTTGAAGAAATTTGGAGGAAAAAATCCTCCGATTTTGCCAAGTACCGCAGTCTTGCGCAAAGCCAAAGAACAGCGCCTCTTGACAAAGTATGACTTGAAATTCTCAAATCCTGCATTAAATTTGTACAACAGCTCCCAAAACGGTAAGTATGCTGGGTATATCCACTTTATAGGATTGCTGAAATTCAATTGCATTTACTGGACGCCAGAACAAGCACAAATCTATTCAGCCCGCTGCCGTAATAACAGAAACGCAACGCTCGCTCTTGATGCCACGGGTGGCATTGTCAAACGTGAAAAATCACACGAGCCGCACGTTTTTCTGTACCAATGCGTGCTTATAACGAGCCAAGGCAGCGTGCCTACATTTCAGATGGTGTCGGCTGATCATCGAGCGCTGAATATAGCTCATTTTTTACGTTTGATTCTCGCCGCGAATTTACCGATTCCACCAATTGTAGTTATGGACTTTGGATGGGCGCTTCTCATAGCGGTAGCCGAAATATTTGGTAGGTGTTCGAATCTCGGCGATTACCTAAAGAAGTGCTACGATGCGGTCTTACGCAAATCGGTTACGTTGCCATCGACGTATATCCGATTAGATGTGAGTCATGTTATAGCTATGGTATCACGCTGGAACTGCCTCAAAGGGAAAGAAAAAATCCTCGTGCGACGATTCTATTTGAGGTGTATCGCACAAATGTACCAAATTACGACTATGGATGAATTATCGTACTTCGTCAAGTCTGTTCTTTCCGTCGCCCTTAGTCATTACATCGGCCACACCCCGTCCAACGATATTCTGCTTTCCGAAGAACGAATTAGATTTTTAAATGACAAAATAAAAGGCGTGCCAATCAATCATGGAAGAAGTCGACGACGATGATGCCGATAAATCTTTTGAGAAGAGAAATATAGAAAAAGAGGAGCATCCTGATAAAAACGAAGGCTTTAATTCGGATTGGAAAACCTGGAGCGACGATCAGTATAATGCGGCGAGAGAAATAGCGAATAATTCATCGGTCGGTGATACGATAAACGCTTGCTACAATGAGGAGTTTGCTAAGAGGCTCAAGAGATACTTACTACCTTATGTGGCGTTATGGACGGGAGTAATGTTGCCCATTTTCGAGAACAGGTCAACAATAGCAACATCGGCTCCCGTAGAATCAGAGTTTTGCGACGTCAAAAAGCGCGCGTTCAAGGGCGAACTGCCTATGAGAGTGGACAAGTTCATTCTCAAACATCTCGATCATATCGATAATAAACTCAAGCTGCTTTCAAATGAATCGGATATTCAATCGGCTGATGAGAGGAAACAGCTGCCGGAGATCACGGATAGCCTGAGCTCCCAGTCCACTCTGCAGCCAGCAGTATCATTTAAAAGCGAAATATCATTTACTATCGAAGGTAAAAACGCGTGCAGCACTCCCAATAAAACTGTACAAAAAGATACGTTGAGCAGTGGTGTCGTTGATCTGTCGCAGTTATCGGAAACAATTCCTTCGACAACAGCCAGCGACAAAATGATTCTATCCCATCAAAGTGATAGCGAAAATTGTCTTGACTACGATAAAAAATCAATAACGAAAGAGACAACAGTCATTGTCCAAGATTCGCCAAGCGTATCACCCATAGTAGATAAAATATCTTTTGAGAGAATCCACAACGCTATGGACAAAAATATTCCAGCTGATGACGACTGGAACGTATGTGAAACATGGGGTGGTTTCAACAAAAACGTAAAAACCATCGAGAACGATGAACCGCCGAAACCGAAACGGTTGAAACCGACGTACTTGGACAATTGTCCCGAATGGGATTTTATTAAAGACTCCAAGATCGGACGCATCCCTATTCTTAAAAATGGAAATATCTCTACTCCTGTGAATATGGGTGCCTATAATTTGAACATGCGAAACACATGTGCTTTCGATTCGATATTTCATGTCGTGGTCAGCGGAATTTTGGGTAGCCGCCTGTATCGAGAAAAAACAACTTCGACTAATTGTCCCATCATACAATTGTGTTACAATGTAATCGGTGCTAAGAAATTAACAACGAAGCATTACAAGCTGAGAGCAGAGATCTTAAAAGAAATTTCGCTGTTCAAAATCAAAAACTACACCAAGAAGATCAAGTCACTCGATGTACACTGTAATGCTGCCCATCTTGCCCAGATAATTCTAAAATCGGAACCTAGTTACTCGTACAAGGTTGAGTGTTCCTGTGGATATACCAATGGCAATACGTACGCTTTGCTTGATGTCAATATTGACATAGTTTTGAATGGTGGATTCCATCAAATGCAAGCGGCGATTGACGATAATTTACGTGTAGGTAGATCTTGTTTCAGGTGCAAAAAACCAATTGAAAATCATGCAGATCACGGCTCCCACTTGATCATTGACACGAGTATTGTGACCGATAATCGTTACAAAAACAAGAACTTGACCATTGTCCACACGTTAGGTTCTATTGCAAAAACCGTAATAATAGGACAAAAATCCTATATACTAATAGGTGTTGTAGACTACAATGAGGAAAAGGAGCACTATATCGCTTATGCACGGGTATACTGGTATTGCTATGACGACCTGTCACCAACTCGTAAGTCAGTGAATCCCACAACAATAATAACGCCTCATATTATTATGTACGCGATATGCAGCGACATGCATACTAACTAAACACTCATCAGTTAAGTAAACAAAGATTCGTGAAAACGGTTAAATCCATAAACTCAAAAATGTAAAAAAAAAGTTAAAAATATAAAAAAAATATAAAAAAAAAACAAAAAAAATGTAAAATTAAAAAAAAAATAGAAAAAAAGGAACCGCATTCCCACCACGTCCGCGTTCGTGGTTCTGGATTCGACAGAAAGTGGGGAAAATTTAATACAAAAAATTGTAGTCTAAACTCTATGTACAATAACCACGATTGACAATTTCTTGAACTCTCTTTCAAATAAAAATATTTAAAACCTCGAACAAACGGAGAACTTATAGTAGAAACGTAGCATATCACTGTAGTACGAGTGATATGCTGATAATAATTGTTTATAATTATGTAGAGGTAGCTGGTGGTCAAAACTATTCAAACCTATTATCAGGGGGTATAGAACTATTGTTTAAAACCTCGAAGGAACCGAGAACTTATCGTAGAAACGTAGCATATTACTGTATTTTGCGTGATGATATGCTGATAATAATTGTTAATAATTATTTAGAGGTAGCCTACGGTCAGAACTATACGGAACTACCATCAGAGAGCATAGAACTATTGTTTAAAACTTCGAAAGAACCGAGAACTTAACGTAGAAGCGTAGCATATCACTGTATTATGCGTGATATGCTGATAATTATTGTTAATAATTATTTAGAGGTAGCGGGTGGTCAGAACTATACGGAACTATCATCAGGGGGCATAGAACTATTGTTTAAAACCTCGAACTAACCGAGAACTTATTGTACAAACGTAGCATATCACTGTAGTACGCGTGATATGCTGATAATAATTGTTAATAATTATTTAGAGGTAGCGGGTGGTCAGAACTATACGGAACTATCATCAGGGGGCATAGAACTATTGTTTAAAACTTCGAACTAACCGAGAACTTATTGTACAAACGTAGCATATCACTGTAGTATGTGTGATATGCTGATAATAATTGTTAATAATTATTTAGTGGTAGCGGGTGGTCAGAACTATACGGAACTATTATCAGGGGGTATAGAACTATTGTTTAAAACCTCAAACAAACCGAGAAATTATTGTAGAAACGTAGCATATCACTGTAGTACGCGTGATATGCTGATAATAATTGTTAATAATTATTTAGAGGTAGCCTACTGTCAGAAATATACGGAACTATCATCAGGGGGCATAGAACTATTGTTTAAAACTTCGAACTAACCGAGAACTTATTGTACAAACGTAGCATATCACTGTAGTATGTGTGATATGCTGATAATAATTGTTAATAATTATTTAGTGGTAGCGGGTGGTCAGAACTATACGGAACTATTATCAGGGGGTATAGAACTATTGTTTAAAACCTCAAACAAACCGAGAAATTATTGTAGAAACGTAGCATATCACTGTAGTACGCGTGATATGCTGATAATAATTGTTAATAATTATTTAGAGGTAGCCTACTGTCAGAACTATACGGAACTATCATCACGGAGCATAGAACTATTGTTTAAAACCTCGAACAAACCGAGAACTTATCGTAAAAGCGTAGCATATCACTGTAGTATGAGTGATATGCTGATAATAATTGTTTATAATTATTTAGAGGTAGCCGGTGGTCAGAACTATACGGAACTATTATCAGGGGGTATAGAACTATTGTTTAAAACCTCGAAACAACCGAGAACTTATTGTAGAAACGTAGCATATCACTGTAGTACTGCGTGATATGCTGATAATAATTGTTAATAATTTATTTAGAGGGTAGCCTACTGTCAGAACTATACGGAACTATCATCAGGGGCATAGAACTATTGTTTAATAAACTTCGAGCGAACCGAGAACTTATCGTAGATGCGTAGCATATCATTGTATTATGCGTGATATGCTGATAATAATTGTTTATAATTATTTAGAGGTAGCCGGTGGTCAGAACTATACGGAACTATTATCAGGGGGTATAGAACTATTGTTTAAAACTCGAAAGAACCGAGAACTTATCGTAGAAACGTAGCATAATCACTGTATTAGCGTGATATGCGGATAATAATTGTTAATATTATTTAGAGGTAGCCTACGGTCAGAACTATACGGAACTACCATCAGGGAGCATAGAACTATTGTTTAAAACCTCGAAAGAACCGAGAACTTATCGTCGAAGCGTAGCATATCACTGTATTATACGTGATATGCGGATAATAATTGTTAATAATTATTTAGAGGTAGCCTACGGTCAGAACTATACGGAACTACCATCAGGGAGCATAGAACTATTGTTTAAAACCTCGAAAGAACCGAGAACTTATCGTCGAAGCGTAGCATATCACTGTATTATGCGTGATATGCTGATAATTATTGTTAATAATTATTTAGAGGTAGCGGGTGGTCAGAACTATACGGAACTATCATCAGGGGGCATAGAACTATTGTTTAAAACTTCGAGCGAACCGAGAACTTATCGTAGATGCGTAGCATATCATTGTATTATGCGTGATATGCTGATAATAATTGTTTATAATTATTTAGAGGTAGCGGGTGGTCAGAACTATACGGAACTATCATCAGGGGGTATAGAACTATTGTTTAAAACCTCGAAAGAACCGAGAACTTATCGTAGAAACGTAGCATATCATTGTATTATGCGTGATATGCTGATAATAATTGTTAATAATTATTTAGAGGTAGCGGGTAGTCAGAACTATACGGAACTATCATCAGGGGGCATAGAACTATTGTTTAAAATCTCGAACTAACCGAGAACTTATTGTACAAACGTAGCATATCACTGTAGTATGTGTGATATGCTGATAATAATTGTTAATAATTATTTAGTGGTAGCGGGTGGTCAGAACTATACGGAACTATTATCAGGGGGTATAGAACTATTGTTTAAAACCTCGAACAAACCGAGAAATTATTGTAGAAACGTAGCATATCACTGTAGTATGTGTGATATGCTGATAATAATTGTTAATAATTATTTAGTGGTAGCCTACGGTCAGAACTATGTTATAGAACTATAGAACTCGTCAAAAACTATAAAATTCATTGTAGTAAATTTCGAAAAAATGATATGATATGCTGACTTCGCGGGAAGTTGGCATATCACTTCTCAATTTCCGTTTATTTATGTTAAATGACCAGAACTATTGTTAAAATTTATCAGGAACTATAGAACTCGGTTGCATGCAAAGAGAACTTCACTTTTTTTTTGATATGCTGACAATTGATATGCTAACTTCATACACATTCTAACGCATGGGTACGAGATTTAAGAAAACGACAAAGATCTTCGTATGACTGCGGAGCATCGGTATCGCTTGCCTTGACATTCCATGCCTTACGCGTTGTAGGATCTAATTTTTGCACAATTAAATGAACGAGAACATCGTTCCACAATTCGTCGGGCCGGCGATTTGAATTTTTCAGAGAAGCTACCGCGATGTTAACTTTATCGTATAAAGTTTGCAACTCCGAAGCAGATTCGCGCGTTATATTCGACAAATTAATTAACGTGGAGATATGTACGTTAAGAGACCTTTGCTTGTTCTCGTAACGCGTAGTCAGAGCGTGCCAAGCGATTTCAAAATTATCAGCGGTAACCGTGATATTCGCGATGCAGTCTAAAGCGCGACCCTTCAAACATGAGGACAAAAAATGCATACGAGCGAAATCATTGAGATCTTTATTTTGTTACGAATTAACGCCGTAAATCTATCGCGAAATTGCTCCAAATCGTCGTAGTTACCGTCGAAAGGAGGCAACTTGATAGGGGGGAGGTGAGAGAGAGAAAACGCCGAGGGTGACCGCACACTCGAGAAAGACTGATTCGGACTCACGATCGGCTCCAATTCCTCCAAGCACTCCGTCATGTAATCGAGGGCGTTTTGATAGGCTGCGTAGGCGGTGTCGAAATGGTTGTCCTGGAAGTAGCTCAGGGATGACCGGCTTGCCTCCGGAATCCTCTGCTGCACGTCCGTGTGACCGTCGAAGAATGGCGTCCAGATCTCTTTGAGAGAGGAAATTCGGGAACGCACCTTCGCCGGGGTGAGATTACTCTTCCCGATTTTTTTGAAATTTTCACAATAACGTTCTATCGAACGTTGAAGTTGCGATTGTCTCACGAGGTGCTCGGACATGATGAGTATGAATTTTCACTCACGTCACTCACTTGATTCTCCACACGCTTCAATCCGGCTCGAAGGACCAATATACTGCTCGTGTCGTAACACCGCGCGCAACATATCCCATTACTGAAGCTTCGATCTAATTGTAACGCAAGAAATACCTGAGTGCATTTCTCGTCGTAACCGGTTACTTGTGCCAATCTATTGATATATTTTTTGATTATTGATACACTTATTATTATTTTGTATATCCTTTGCAACCTATCTTCCTGTAAGTAACATCTCCTCTTATCTTGTTATATTTGATAGCTGTATATAAAGTGCTTGAATTTCGTTTGCTTCGCGCTCGCGTTCCAATTTATTTGGTTGATCTAATAGTCGTATTCCGATCATCATGATTAGGGGCTGTAGAACTAAACGCGAGCTATGCGTCCTGCGGATGAGGGAGATTCACGAGCTCTCAATGCTCGCCGTGGACAATACCGCTTAGAGACCGAATTTTCTCGTTCGATATCCCACCGTGGCTGTTAATCGAGGATTTTGAGGCAGCACACCTCAAGGTAATCCAAGACGCCTCGGACGAAGAGTTTACCACAGAGGACGCGATTCGATTAGAGTTTGACAAGATGCGCTTCGCGGTAGTCGGGCGTTATGAAAAGTTCGTGGGCGCCGATCGAGCGACTACCTCGTCCTCTCAGTCCTCGGTTCAAACGTCGTCTATCCGACTTCCAAAAATCTAACTTCCGCAATTCTCGGGAGATCTCGCTCTTTGGCCCTCGTTCATCGCGTGATACAACATTTCCATTCACGAGAACCGGAATATCTCCTCCATGGAAAAATACCAATATCTGTTGGCCTCATTGAAAGGGGAAGCGCTCAATGTCGTTAAAAACCTCCCCCTTTCCGCGGATAACTACGCGATAGCTTATGACTCTTTGGTTTCGCGATATCACAGCAAACGAAATTTAGCGGATTACCACGTGGATTTGATGCTGAACGCCAAGCCGTTAAAATCCGAGTCGGCCGCCTCCATGCGCACTCTGTTGGACACATTTACCGAAAATACGCGGGCATTGAACCTGTTGGAGTTTCCCACGGATTCTTGGGACTACCTACTTCTCAAATTCTTGCTAGAAAAACTCCCGCGTTCACTTCGCGAGAAGTTCACATCCGAGCACTGGGCGGAGGAGATACCAAAGTACACGCAGCTTACACTCTCAGATCACTGTCGGGTCCTCGCACCCGTATCGGGCTCCTCAAGTATTTCGCTCAAATCGCAATCGTCCTCGCCGAAAAAATCCGCGTCGGTTTCGTCGCTTGCAACTCGAACCGCCGAGTGTCCGGTGTGTAAAAAACAGCATCTCGTTTTTAAGTGTCCTCGATTCTTGGAATTAGCTCCCAGGGAAAGGCACTCAACGGCAAAAAACCTTGAATTTGTGCCTTAATTGCCTTCGCGCGGGTCATGGCGTTAACAACTGTCCGTCGACGTGGGTGTGTCAGTCGTGTAAGGCTAAGCATCATACGCTTTTGCACTTCGAACGGAATTCGAGTTCGACGAGTACCCCTACGGCTACCGGAGCCTCCTCCGAATCGGAAGCGGAAAAGAGTTTGTCGCCGCAAAGTAACGAGCCCCTCGTCACCATGACTAGCGTTGTGAAATCGAGTTCGATCGTATTGTTGTCAACGGTGCAGGCCGAGGCTCTCGATATCGACGGTAATCCCTTCCCTGTTCGCATTTTATTTGATAGTGCTAATCAACTAAGCTTTATTTCGGAAAAGTGCATGCGAAAGGGTGGTTTCGGACAAACCAAGCGTCGTACCATAGTTCTAGCGGTGAACGACACTAAGGCGGCTGCCACTCAAGGCAGTACCTCATTCGTGATTCGGGCACAGGGCAATAGCGATACTCGCATTCCAATAGAGGCTACGATTCTCCCACACATCTCCGCCCAATTACCTAGTAGTCAAGTTCAGCAAAAAGCGTTGAAGCATTTAGAAGGATTGAAGCTTGCTGATCCGCAGTATCATCGACCTGGTCCCATCGACATCTTGATTGGCGCAGAGGTCTTTACATCTTTACTTCGAGATGGCCGTCGTGTAAGGAAAAAAGGCGAACCAGGTGCCTTCAACTCTATTTTCGGCTGGGTTCTTGTCGGCTCGGTGCCAATGCGGGCATTTCAATCCACACATTCGTTTCTAACTCTAGACTCTTTAGATGCATCTCTTAGTCGATTTTGGCAATTAAACGAGATCCCCACGGCTCCGCCGTACTTACAGGAAGATAAGCGTTGCGAGGAACTATTTTCGCAGACCACGCGTCGCGATGTATCTGGTCGCTTTATAGTGTTATATCCCTTCGCGAAGGATAACCCTTGCTTTGTTGGCACGCGACAAATAGCTTTGAATAGATTTCGCGCACTTGAACGTCGCTTTAAATTAGATGCAGAGTTTAAAATGAACTATAGTAAATTTATGCAGGATTATTTAGATAGTGGCCATATGAAACTGACTAAACAGCCGTTCCCAGTGGACGAACCTGTTTTCTACCTGCCCCATCATGGGGTGTTCAAATCAGATAGCACAACCACGAAGTTGCGTGTCGTGTTTGACGCATCGGCTAAGGATCTGAACGGCGTCTCGCTGAATCAAATGTTGCGATCCGGTCCAAAGTTACAGCCAGATATAGTTGTGATATTGTTGTGATTCCGGATCGGTCCCGTGGCGCTTACCGCGGACGTCAAGCAGATGTTCCTTCAAATATTGGTTGAATTCTGTCATTGTAACTACCAACGAATAGTGTGGCGTTTCTCAGAGGACGAACCAATCTCAGACTTCCTTTTGCTGACCGTCACCTTTGGATTGACATGCTCTCCGTACCTAGCGATTGCTTGCTTGTTGAAATTAGCGGCTGAAGGCAAAGTAAGTTACTCGTTGGCCGAGGCGGTCTTGGAGAAGTGTGTTTATGTCGACGATGTAGTAGCAAGCGTTGAATCAGAGGAGAAGGCCCGTGAGCTCCAGCGGCAGCTACAAGCTTTGCTTGGAGCTGCGGGCTTCGAACTCAGGAAGTGGACAAGTAGCCATCCGTCAGTTTTAGCTGATCTCGATCCGGAACTCTGTAGCCAGTCGTTGTTATCCTTTGAATCACCGGAGGATCAGTTTCTTAAAGTTCTTGGACTTCGCTGGTATTCTCAGTCGGACAGCTTTGGCTTTTAGGTCAATCCGTTGGACAGAGACTGCACCAAACGCACTATTCTCTCTGAATTAGCTCGAATCTTTGATCCATTAGGTTTCTTAACACCGCTTACGTTTGCAGCTAATCGACTGATACAGCAACTCTGGATTCTCAAGTTGGAGTGGGACGACAGGCCTCCTTCGGAGATATGCTCTAGATGGGAAAGATACAAGTCGGAACTCCCCGCGCTAGCCTCCATTCGCATACCTCGTACTATCGCAGTAGACAATGTGGTCAAACGAGAAATTCACGGATTTTGTGACGCGATCGAGCAGGGCTACGGAGCCGTTGTATATATTAGACTCGTCACCGAGAATGGTGCAGTGATCCGAATGCTTAGCGCCAAATCAAAGGTGGCCCCGCTTAAGGCCATTACATTGCCGAGACTCGAGCTTCGTGCGGCTATTTTGCTTTCGGATTTATTAGAATGTATCGGAAATATCATCCGGCCTGAGGTCGCTGTCGACGCCACGCACGCTTGGTCAGATTCTGAGGTGACTCTCGCTTGGATTCGCTCGGCTCCACACCGTTGGAAAACGTTCGTGCGTAATCGTGTTGCCCGTATCCAGTTCAACACAGATATCTCTTGCTGGAAACATGTCGACACCAAATATAACCCAGCTGATTGTTGCTCAAGGGGCTGGTTTCCTCAAGAATTAGTGGACCATCCGATTTGGTGGACTGGCCCTACGTGGTTAATTAATTTTGAACCAACTCAGGAAACGATATCGGAAGTTGATGATCTTCCTGAGGAGGAAGAAAAATCTCGCGCCTTTGTCTCCACAAATCCTGCTGATGTCGTAAACTCTGCTGCTGTGGTTGATTCGCTTCTCGATCGCTTCTCGTCGTTAGATAAACTCGTCAGAGTATTCGCTTATTGTTTACGCTTCGTAAATAGACTCAAATCAGATTCGCTCAATAGAACTCTCGCTGTATATCAAGTCGAATTCCATTCGACTTTGCTCTATCTCGTTAAATTTGTTCAATCTTGTTATTTCGCAGAGAATATCGATAGATTAAAACGCAATCAGAATTGCTCCAAACCTCTTCGAAAACTCGCCCCCTTCTTGGATGCACGCGGAGTCCTTAGGGTGGGCGGTAGACTGACACATTCCGCAATTTCGTATGAAGCCAAGCACACAGCGTTGTTACCTAGTAAACATGGAACTTATAATCACGGAACTTATAATCAAGCGCACCCATCGTCTACACTTACATCCGGGGCGTCGAGCGCTACATTATCTTCTGTCGCAGAACTTCTGGATTCTGGGAGCCCATCAGGCCATTAAACGTTGTTTGTCGCGTTGCTATCAATGCTTTCGGGCGAATCCTCGTACTATGCAACCGCCCATGGCGGATCTGCCACTAGATCGCGTACGTCATGCTAAGCCCTTTTCAATCTCTGGAGTTGACTATGCTGGGCCATTTCTAGTGTACAATCGTCGTTCTCGCGGAGCAACCCCGTTCAAAGTCTACGTTTGCCTTTTTGTTTGCTTTGCTACAAATACAGTTCATTTGGAACTCCAATTTTCCTTGTCCACAGAATCGTTCTTGTCGGCACTGAGGTCTTGTCGCTCCATTGCTAGGCGCGGCCGCTGCTCGCTGATATATAGCAACTGCGGTACCAATTTTGTTGGAGCTCAGTGAAAGCTCGTTAATTGCATGCAAGCCGCCTCGGAGCAGGAACGAATTCAGTGGTCGTTTAACCCTCCCTCTGCGCCACATTTCGGTGGTCTTTGGGAAGCGGGGGTTAAGTCCATGAAGACCTATCTAAAACGCGTAATAGGAGCGCAGATTTTCACCGTCGAGGAATTCAGCACACTTATAACGCAGATAGAAGCCATCCTAAACTCCAGGCCCCTATGCCCTACTAGCTCCGATCCTAACGATCTCGGGGTACTCTCACCGGGGCACTTCCTTACCTTGGAATCTCTCGTAGCTGTTCCGTATCCGGATCTAGAGCCAGTGACGATAAACAGGCTTGATCGGGCTTCCGGTTCGGCGGGTGGAGCGTAAGGTTGGGCTCAGAGTAACGAGGTATTTGATGGAGAGGATGTGGACGAGAAAGGTGTAGTGAGTGAGGTGGAGTGACGGACTGAGTGGACGAGAGGCGGAGGAACGCGGGGATATGAAGGTGACGATGAGGAGTCAGTAGTGGAGGGACAAAGGTAGCTGGAGTATCCTGCGACTTTTGGAGGTTAGGATGGCGGTCGAGAGGGAGACGGGGCAGGAGGTTGTGAGGGGAGAGCGGAGCTTCCGGCGCTGGCGGTACGGAGAGTTGAGACGGACAGGAGAGATGGATGGTGCAAGGTGGCGCTGCGGGTCGCTGTGCCGTTGGCGGATGCCGGGAGTACCACGGAGGGTCGGCAACCGAGATGGCGCGGAAAGACGGGCGAGGTGCTGCGACGTGGAAGGAACGAGGAAAGTCGAGGCGGCGCTGGATGTCAGTCGTGGCTGACGTCACGTCGCACAGTGGGAAAAAAGGCACTCTTTTTGGACAAAAATCGCTGGACGGTGTAATTTTTAACCGATTTCAATGCTTTTTTTTTAATTTATTCGTTATAAATTGCTCTACAATCGTATCGTGGCCGTTTTTTAAATTAGGGCTTTAATTTAAAATGGCGGACGCAAAATGGTTGTCAGAAATATAGAAACTGTAAGATATTGAATATTCTTGCACCAGACTAAGGATATACGGGTTTTAGGGATCCCTAATAACATATCTGTGGTCAAATTGTAATGTTTGTGCCATTGAAAACGAAGATTCGCTCTAATCGAAGATTTGCAGGCAGAAATGTTTCACGACTTTTTGATATCTTAACACAATATTGGTGCATTCAGATCGCATTTTTGCCTACGTATTAATACATATTATCTGAAAATTTCAAAACAGGATAAAATTTATATAGCTGCCAAAATATCAAATTTAAATCACAATGTAAAAGCAAAGAAATAACATGACAAAGAAATAACATGTGTGACTTTAAGTGTTTTATTAATAACGTAATACTCAAGCCTTTTATCGTCAAGGCACAGAATGTTAAGATATACAATCAATAGACAAAGAAAAGAGCCATTTACGGTCCAAGCTTGGATCTTAGATAGCTTAATAATATTTCTATATTATACGCGTATTTTGCAACATATTATACTGCGCGCCGATTATTTGTCAGACTTATAACACTGTTATTATTGAAACATTAGAAATTTCCCCTCTCCTCCCTAATTAAATCGATATCGTTATTAATAAAACACAAAGTCACACATAACAAAATTATGTGATTTCTTTGCTTTTACATTATGATTTATGTTTGATATTTTGGCAGCTATATAAATTTTATGCTAAGTTGAAATTTTCAGATAATATGTACTAATACGTAAGCAAAAATGCGATCTGAATGCACCAATATTGTGTTAAAATATCAAAAAGTCGTAAAACATTTCGGCCTGCGAATCTTCGATTAGATCGTTTTCAGTGGCAAAAACATTACAATTTTGACCACAGATATGTTATTACGGATCCCTAAAACCCGTATATCCTTAGTCTGGTGCAAGAATATTCAATATCTTACAGTTTCTATATTTCTGACAACCATTTTGCGTCCGCCATTTTGAATTAAAGCCCTAATTTAAAAAACGGCCACGATACAATTGTAGAGCAATTTATAACGAATAAATTAAAAAAAAAGCATTAAAATCGGTTAAAAATTACACCGTCCAGCGATTTTTGTCCAAAAAGAGTGCCTTTTTTCCCACTGTGCGTCGGGACGCCGGGACTTTAGTTGCGGAACACACGTGGAGACACATGTGTTTCTGAGAGTCGTGTGTTACGCAGCGTAAGGAGGTTAAGGCGACTCGTCGCATTCGGAAGAGACGTTGTATTTGAGAAAAGCGGAGAAAGGTAGGAAGGAAAGGATCGAGAAAAGGGGCTGAGGAGAAGAAGAAAGCAGTGAGTAGGACGTGGTGAAGTGAGAAAGCGTGGAAGGATACGGCGAGGCAAGTAGGTAAGCTGGTGACGTGAAAAGGAGACAGCCGTTGGCGATATCGGGGGTGGCGGAAAGAGCGTGAAGAGAAGAGCGAGGGAGGATAGGAGCGAAAGTAAGAAGCAGGAACCGGAAGCGAGGGGAAATAGAGCGGATGGATCAGCTGCTGGAAGTACCGGGAGGTGTCAGATGGGAACTGAAGGAGATGAGGGGAATAAAGGAGGAATTGAAGGAGATTAAGGAGGAGCTGAGGAAAGATCGCAGAGAAAGAGAGCGGGGGACGGAACGGGCTATACAGGAGGAGGAAGAAGAAGAGGAGAGCGGGGGAGAAGAGGGAAGCGGGTGCAGGAAAGACCGTGTCAAGGAAAGAGATGGAGGAAAAGAAGGAGAAGGCGGAAGTGGTGAGGACGAGAGAGGTTAGGAGGAAGAAAGGCGAGAGGGGGGAAAAGTCGGTCTCCTCGGTGACGGAGAAAAAGGATGACGTGAAAAAGGATGACGTGAGAGAGGGCAAAGATGGAAGGAGAGTCGCCGAGGGGGCGGCGAGGTTGGTTGGGGTGATGACAGAGAAGGAGGAAAGGGTGACGAAAGGAGAGACAAAGGGGGAGGGTGGGGGGAGGGTGGGGGGAGAGAAGGGAGCTAGGATAAGGGAATTTGTAGAGAGAGAGGTGAGGAAAAGGATGGAGGGGAAGGGGATGCTGAAGGGTAAGAGGAACACAGACGGGTACGGATGTAGGAGCGAGGAAAGTGGAAGCTGGTGGGAGGAAGGGAAAAGTGAGACGGAGAGTGAAGATAGGGGTGAGGGTGGCTTGACAGAGAGGGAGGAGGGTGATGAGTGGTTGGGAGTGAGGAGAGGGAGAGGCGGGGATAGGGAGAAAGAGGAATGTGGAGCGGGAGCTGGGGAAGTGGAGAGTGAGGAGAAGAGTCAGGAGGAGAAGAAAATAGAGGATGGAGAGATAATAAGGAAATTAGAGAAAAAGGCAGATCAGGAAAGAAAGAGGAGAGAGAGATTGAGCAAAGAAAGGGAGGACAGAAGCAAGAAGGAAGAGCGAAGGAGGAGCGAGAGAAGAAGAGGGAGTATAGTTTGAAAGGGCGTGGAGGGAGTGGATGCAGAAGAAAGAAGAAAGGCGGTCAACATGAGGACGGAAGTTGGGAGAAAGGCGGTGTTGAGATCGGTAGAAGAGAGGAAAGGAGAGGAGGGAATGGTCCTGATAATGGAGTTGGAGGACGAAAATGATAAAGAAGAACTGTTAGATGGAAAATGGGAGATAAGGAATAGATGGCAGGTGAGGCTGGAAAAGGACCTAACAAGGGAAGAGAGGAAAATGAGGTGGAGGATCACAGACAAGGCGGTAATAGAAAGAAGAAAGGAAAAGAAAGTGAGGACGACGAATAGGAGGATATGGATTGAGGGCAGAGAGTGGAAGTGGGATGAAGAGGACGGTGACTGGTACAGGGTGTAGGGTGGCGAAGGGAAGGGGAAGGGGGTTATGGGTGAAGCTAAGGGGAGGAGGGAGTGAAGGGGCCGGGTTGTTGGTCGGGTTTCAAATGTTTTATGTACAGAGAGAACAGACGGATAGAAAGAAGAAGGACGAGATGGGACGAAGGGGGGAGGGGATATTCATGGAGCTGGAAGAGGAAGAGGATAGGTAGATGCAAGGAGAGGCCGGAGAGGGATAGAATAATTGATTGACATTTTTTCTAGGATAGATCGGAAGAACGAGAATTGGATGGAGACTGGGAGAGAAGGAGCGGGGAATGGTGAGAGTGGTGAAGAAGGAAAAGAGGGATGACAGCGACTCTGGATGGTGAGGCATAGGGCGAGAAAGGAAGAGGAGGGATAGAAGGAGACAGATGAGTTGCAACACACACACGCCTGTACGCCTGTACGCTGCAGGGGACACGGGGGGAATTTAGATAGTAGAATGGAGATATTTGTTTGTCTTTCCTTTTAGATAGTAAAGAGTAGAAGACTCAGTATATCTAGACTTAATTATGACTAGCTTGGACTTCCGTTTTTTTTTTCTTGGGGGGGGGGGAAGAAGGGGGAGATGGAGATGGGTAGGGACGTGGAGGGGAGGGAGGGAGGACAGTATGTGAAGGGTCGCTTATGGCCAGGCCGGGAGACGGGGAGTATTTGGTGTAAGAGGGTTGGGTACGTCCCTCTAAAAAAACGCCTTATAAACCCCATAGGGGACATACAATAAACTTGATTGATAAACAGGCTTGATCGATGGCAATTGGTGCAACACATGCACCAACAATTTTGGAAGCGCTAGCATGACGAGTATCTGTACACTCTGCAGCAACGACCAAAGTGGTTGAAATTCGGTGCAAAAGGCCACGTTGGTTCTATTAAAGAACGAAAACGACCCTCTCCTACAGTGAAGGCGAGGGCGAATAATAGAGCTACACCCGGGTCGCGACGGTATCTCTCGGATCGCCACAGTGAGGACAGCGGATGGCTCTCTCACTCGTCCTCTGGTGAAATTGTGTCCCTTACCGATGGACAATTCGCCAGATGAGTCTAATCAAGCATAAAAATGAGTGGCACCCGTTTGACCACGTTGATATTGACCACGGTCCCGATGACTACGTTGAAATTGACCACGTTGCGATTGACCATGTTGCGATTTGCCACGGTCCCGATTGACCACAGTCCCGATTGACCACGGTCCCGATTGACCACCGTCCCAATTGACCACGGTCCCGATTGACCACCGTCCCGATTGACCACCGTCCCGATTGACCACGGTTCCGTTTGACCACCGTCCCGATTGACCACGATTTCGAATGACCACCGTCCTGATTGACCACGGTCCTGATTGACCATTGTCCCGATTGACCACGGTCCCGATTGACCACCGTCCCGAATGACCACGGTCCCGATTGATCACCGACCCGATTGACCACAGTCCCGATTGACCACGGTCCCAATTGACCACGTTGAGATTGACCACATTGAAAATGACCACGTTGCGTTTGACCACGTTGCGATTGACTACGGTCCCGATTGACCACGTTGCGATTGACCACGGTCCCGATTGACCGCCGTCTCGATTGACCACGGTCCCGATTGACGATTAGTGACACGCTTTAAAAGTATTTAATTTTTTAAAGCGCGTCATTAACCTATATAGTTAGTTCGGTACTGTGGTCAATCGGGACCGTGATCAATCGGGACCGTGGTCAATCGCAACGTGGTCAATATTAACGTGGTCAAACGCAACGTGGTCAATCTCAACGTGGTCAATAGGGACGCTGGTCAATCGGGACTGTGGTCAATCGGGACGGTGGTCAATCGAAACCGTGGTCAATCGGGACGGTGTTCAATCGGGACCGTGGTCAATCGGGACGGTGGTCAATTGGGACCGTGGTCAATCGGGACGGTGGTCAATCGGGACCATGGTCAATCGGGACGGTGGTCAATCGGGACGGTGGTCAATTGGGACCGTGGTCAATCGTGACGGTGGTCAATCGGGACCGTGGTTAATCGGAACGGTGGTCAATCGGAACGGTGGTCAATCGGAACCGTGGTCAATCGGGACTGTGGTTAATCGGAACCGTGGTTAATCGCAACGTGGTCAATCGCAACGTGGTCAATATTAACGTGGTCAAACACAACGTGGTCAATTTCATCGTGGTCAATAGGGACGCTGGTCAATCGGGACTGTGGTCAATCGGGACGGTGGTCAATCGAAACCGTGGTCAATTGGGACGGTGGTCAATCTGGACCGTGGTCAATCGGGACGGTGGTCAATCGGAACCGTGGTCAATCGGAACGGTAGTCAATCAGAACCGTGGTCAATCGGGACTGTGGTCAATCGGGATCGTGGTCAATCGCAACGTGGTCAATTGCAACGTGGTCAATCGGGACCGTGGTCAATATTAACGTGGTCAAACGGGATGCTCCCATAAAAATACATTTTATTTTGGTGGGCGGTATGTTTGGCGTATCGCCTTGTATATACATGGTGTACCTGAACTGGCGATAAATATTTTAATGACAAATACTTTGTAACATTTTATGACGAAAATTCTAATACCAAAATGCCGGGGCTATAATAGTTTTCAAATGAGAAAGGTTTAAAGATAACGAATGACAAGGTTAGATTTTCGCGCGCTCAGGGATGGTAACATGGCAAATGATAAAGGTGCTTCCATGAATCGAATGCCTTTGAGTATTGTGAAATTGGTGCAAAAAAATTTAAATTTTATTAAGAAACTATTTTTGTTTGTCCGTAATGAATTATTTATTCAATAATTCAATATATTCATGATATGTGTTATTATGTCATATTTATTTGGTTAATTCATATGATGGTAATAAATCTCCGCGATAAAAATTAATCAAATCGATGAAATCATTTTTTGTTCCAACTTTTGATTGAATTGGTCGATAAAATTGCTAATACCGATTATTTATTCAATTCTGATACAAGTTTAGCCACTCTCCTCTTTCTTAAAAATTGTGATAAAATCTTAGATGTTTAGGAAAGAAAGAAGTTAACCCTTAACATTAACACTTCTTTTTTCAATCATAACATGAACACCAGGGTCAATTGGACCCTGCAAATTTTTGATTGTTTATAACTCTTAAACAAATGTATATAAAAATATGAAAAAATTCTGGAATATACTAGAGACATTGAAGAAAAGACCTGAATAGTTTAAAGTGATAATTTTATTATTAACATTGTAAAAAAAATTGTTGAAAAATTTAATTTTTCGAAAAAACAAGATTTCTTTCAAAAACTCATAATTTTTAGAATTTTTAATATTAAGGGCTAATATTGCACACTAATCCTCTTCAGGTATGTTACTTTAAGAAAAAAAATAGTACAAATGTGAATCCTTCAAAAAGTATATTTATTTTGATACTAGAACAAGTTACATTTTAAGATGCATACCCCTTTAACATGAACACCAGGGTCAACGTGACCCTGCACAGATTGTTTATAATTCTTAAGCAAATGTATATAAAAGTATGAAAAAATTCTGAAATATACTAGAGACATTAAAGAAAAGGCCTGAATAGTTTAAAGTGGTATTTTTTATTATTAACATTATAAAAAAATTATTAACAAATTCGAATTTTCGAAAAAACAAGTTTTTTTCAGAAAATCATAACATTTTGAATTTTTAATATTAAGGGCTAAAATTACAAACTTATTCTCTTCAGATACATGAAAAAATAATAAAATATGAATCTTTTAAAAAGTAAAAAACATTTTACACTCGAACAAAAGTTACATTTTGGAGACAATTGTAGCATAAGTAGACACGATGATAGACTTAAAAACATCTACTCACGTTTTACTGCACCTTATGAAGAAAAAACAAGGTTTTTTTTTGGCACTAAAAAAAATTTTTTATTTAACGTAACATTCACACCAGGGTCAGGGTGACCCTACGACAAGTACGAATAGACCCTACAAATAGAAAGAATTGACGTAAAATAAATCAAAACGGGCGTACTTCATCAAAACCCACAAAATAATTTTTAAATAAATTTTTTAAAAATATTATTTTACTATACGTACATTACTATAAGCTTTCTTTTTAATGTTAAAATCGGTTTATTTACATCAATGGGAAGAAAAGTTTTAAACTAAATTAAAATTACAAAATGTATAAATTAATAAAAATTAAAATACAAAACGTATGAACTAATAAAATTGAAAATACAAAACGTGTGAATTAATAAAATTAACTTAGTATGTACATTGTACATGCAGTCAATCATTTTGCGGTCCAAACGCTCACCGCTCAAATCCAACAAAATATCTGTCAAGAAAAACGTTAGCATTAGTCATAAATCGTTCATAATTTTCTCGCTCAAAACCAGTAGCAAATTAATAGTATGAAAATGATACCTCTATTTATAAAAGGTGTTTGAAGTGTCCACATTCACATTCGATACACAATTGTGCACGTCGTAACAAACTCGTTGTTGCATTTAAAATCATTTGTGGCGTAATAGTTGCAAATGCTTCGATTAATTCACACGTTTCGTATTTTCAATTTTATTAGTTTAATCGTTTTGTATTTTAGTTTTTATTAATTCATACATTTTGTAATTTTAATTTAATTTAAAATTTTTCTTCCCATTGATGTAAATAAATCGATTTTAACATTAAAAAGAAAGCTTATAGTAATGTACGTCGAAAAATAATATTTAAAAAAAAATTATTTTGTGGGTTTTGATGAAGTACGCTTGTTTTGATTTATTTTACGTTAATTCTTTCTATTTTATTTCATTATGTTAACTTCTTTCTTTTCTAAACATTTAAGATTTTATCACAATTTTTAAGAAAGAGTAGAGAGTGGCTAGACTTATATCAGAATTGAATAAATAATTGTTATTAGCAATTTTATCGACCAATTCAATCAAATTTGGAACAAAAAATGATTTCATCGATTTGATCAACTTTTATCGCGGAGATTTATTACCATCATATGAATTAACCAAATAAATATGACATAATGACACATATCATGAATATATTGAATTATTGAATAAATAATTCATTACGGACAAACAAAAATAGTTTCTTAATAAAACTTTTGAATTTTTTTGCAACAATTTTACAATACTCAAAGGCATTTGATTCATGGAAGCACCTTTATCATTGGCCATGTTGCCATCCCTGAGCGCGCGAAAATCTAACCTATGTCATTCGTTATCTTTAAACTTTTCTCATTTGAAAACTATTATAGCCTCGGCATTTTCGTATTAGAATTTTTGTCTTAAAATGTTACAAAGTATTTGTCATTAAAATATTTATCGCCAGTTTAGGTACACCCTGTATAGTAGTTGTTAATAATTAATTTGCTCTTTTATTTGCTTTTGTTTAGTTCCATAATTTATTGTGGTTGCTCGATTAAACTCGCTTAGTATTAATTAGTGTTAATTAACATATAGATTTAGTTAGATTTAGTTTATTATTCGTTCGTATTCACTCGAAACGTCGGTGGATCGCGATCGGTAGCAATTTACAAATTTATGCGACTCACCAATTGGTGCTGCCATCGTTTATCCACCGACGGCAGCAATTACCCAAAAGTTAGCAAACTACTCGCTCGCGGCACTCATTACAGGACCGCGAACTTGCCTCCAAGTAGTCTTAGAAGTTTTGTAATATGTGAAAAAGCGCATCTAAACTTTCGGAACGCTCGACCGCGCTTTCACCCCCCTTGGGGACCGATCTCTCGCCTGCCTTGCCTTGCCTCCTGCTTGCTTGTGCCTGCTTTGTGCCTGCTTGCTATCCTACGGATCTCGCTGCATCTGTGCTACTGCATGCCGGATCAGCCGAATCTGACCGCCACGAGACAGGACTTTCGCTCGTTGCATGCGCACACCCGCTTTTTCACATATTACAAAACTTAGTCGTGAGGAGTAGTTAGTATAGGCCGGTTCTAAATGAAGTCGTGGCGAGGGGGGAGAGGGGCGAGGGGTTTCGGCGGCGCGGGGTACTCCATGCTCGGTGGGCGCGGGGTCCGCGGGGCAAGGGAGGGGGGAGCGTTCACCTAAGGCGCGGGAGTCCGCGGGGTAAGGGGAGGGTGGCGGCCTACAGCGTTGGTCCGGGGAAAGGAGGGGGAGGGGAGGGAGTATCGAGACTTAGGCGCGCGCTCGTCGGGATATGTTTATAAACACAGCGTCTTGCCCTGCATAGGCGAGCGTTGATTAATTTATGGTCAATTATCGTGCCGCCAATGTCCTCTTCACTTTTCTAGGAAGAGATGTTTATCATAGACTTTTATCATAGACTATAAATTATTTCTTTCAAGAGTGCACGTGCGGTCTGCACGTGCAGTCTGTACGGTGGAAATTCTTTTTGAGTGCCCCTCTCCTCTTCAACTCAAGGGTTTTGGTGCGACAGATACCCGCCGCATGATTTTTTCTAGGAAGAGCCCTTTGTCGGGCCGTGTCTTAAACAAACAGCGCGAGCGCCGATGACAGGCTGCTATAATTTACGATCAATTATCGCGGCACCGATGTCCTCTTCATTTTTTCTATGAAAGGGACGTTTTATCGGCGAGCGTGTCGGGACATGTTTCATGACGTCATATTATGACCATCTCGCTCCCACTCCCAACTTCTTTCTCCCGCACGCGTCGAGTACGTCTCCCTTTGATTCAACAAAGGGTATACGGCCCGACCGTAACAGCAACCATCTCTCTTTCCCTCTCACTCTTTTTTAAAGAAGAAAAGAAAGAGACCGCGTAGCTCCCGAGCCGCAGGAAATCGGAGCAACAAATATTAAATATATAAAGAAACATTAATAACAGAAAAAGCAATAATAATAAAAAGAAATAATAAAAAAGAAAATATTAATAATAAAAGTAAAAAAGAAACATTAATAAATAAAAGAACCTGCAGCAAGACTCGAACCAGCGATCTCGCGATTATGAAACTAACGCGCTGCCCACCATGCCACGCTTTCAGTCAAATACTTATACTTACAATTTTAACCAAATCGGGGAGAGGAACGTCTGGCCCTCCCCATGTAATATTTTGTTAATATTTTAATAATTTTATTAAATTTTTTAAATTTATAATAAATGGTATATAATCATAATTTAAATAGGAATAGAGGAGAAGGAGGTGGAAGGAAAATTAATTTAAAATTTTCTACCGTGTTATTATACATTTATTTATTCATTAACTTACTACATCATATCCCCATTTAAACAAGGGATCATATCAACCACATACATCAATAGGTCTCTCCCACAAGGCTTCATACAAAATTTTATCTATAGCATACGCTATTAGTTCACATTCTAAAATTGAATTTTTGTCACAAACGCTACGCAAGATTTTAGCGGCGTCATATTTTTCGGAAATACGATATTTTATTAAGATACTTGCACATTCTCTACATTTCGCATCTACCTCTCTCGCTTGCGGTTCTAGCTTCAAATATTCATGCTCAACACAATGTTCGAGCTCAAATAAAAACAGTACAGTTGACGGTTTCATGTACAAGCATGTGTCGCGTAACGTAAGTTTCACAATATTTTCACCGCGCATTTTAACGAGTTCCATTTTTAGTTCTTGAATCGATAGCGATGAAAGTGTGGTTGACTCTGTAAGTTTTTCGATGTCCGTACGTTTTTCCATGATCGTTGTCCATGTTCCATAGGGCATCGTGATCCGGTTTCCTCGGTTGTCGCCAAGGATCAATTCCACAAAAGAACTGTGTGGAGGTCTCACGCTGATCCCAATGTCCAAATACTTATAAGCAGTTGGTGTCAGGGCAAATCGTCTGCTAAGTATGCGAACCGCACGACGCTCCGACGAAGTGCTGTACAAAATAATGAGATTAGTTTTTAAAATAATACAATTCTCAAAAGATATAAAAATAGAAGACTATAAATTAAAACGAAACTTACTTGTTCTCACTCGATGGAGTTTCAGCTTCGGGAATCGGCACGTAATAGTTCATGCGTATGCCACCACTGTTGCCGTTGTTGCTACTGCTACTTCCATCAGCGGAATACATTTTCTCTCTCGGTTATAACAAGTGAACCGTTCCCACAAGCGGCCGATACGAGACTGATCGTATAAAATTAACAGAGTATATATACGCAGTAACATCCGCCCTTCTCCAAAATTACAATATAATAATGGTGGGGGGATTAATACGCTTCGCGTAGTCCGCGCTCTGGAATTTAGGAGAGGGGAGGAGAAGGCACTTGACACTTAAAAAACACACAAAGAACACGCTACATCTAATAACTAATGGGGAAGGGGAAAAGGAATAAAACATTGTAAAATTCATAATTTATTTTTTAAAAAAATTTCAATTCTTTCTGGCGTGACCACCAGTTAAATAATTTTAATACATTTTGTAATGCGCAATTCTTAACATGGTTCCCGCATCGCATAGTATTGGTATCATCTAGATTATTTAAAGATTCGATATCTTCGTGATCCGCATCCAGAGTCTCGACGATCAGGTTTTTTCTCGCATAATTCTCAAGCAGATCCACCAACCATTCTAGTTTCTGACATCCCTTGACGTACACCAGAGTCGGCGGCGTCTCGTCGTCATCGTCATCCTCTTCTGTACCAAGCACGGCTGATGTAATACGCGTTCAGCCATGTTGTACGGCACGTTTCCGCCTTCCCATCGTAACCCATGGTGATTTTTAATCAACCAGGAAGCACACGACATGTCGGATTTTGTCAGGAGACTCCACGGCATGGGGTGTGTAAAAATGTAATGCGCCAGGACGGTCCCCTTTCGCAGCACCGCCACCTCCTTCACGACAAATTTCATCTCGACGGTGAATCCTTGCAGATCGACAAACGTAGGCACGATCATGACGCAACGAAGGAGCGATCTGTACTATACCTTATCGCGATGCATCTGTCTCTCTTATATCGAAATATTTTGCAGACAGTGCAATTTACGTGATCTTGCGCACCACGTTCGACAACGGGTTGTATTCGATTACGCGATCATGCAAGATGAGACAATAGGCGGTAGTATTCGCGGGTATATTCTCTTTGCAGTCAAATTCTATTCGCACATCCACGGTGGCACTCTTGACGGACTCGTTTTGTCGCGAGCAATCAATGACAACAAAAGGTCCTTGCGTCAGGAATGTGACCACGGTGCACAACGTTTCAAAGCAGTCGAATCCGTAATAAGCTTTACGGAAACGTGCATACATATCAAACAGGATGGCATATCGGTTTTTGTCAATGTCTAGATTCATGTCGTCGTACGGATAAAATTCAGAGTTTAGATAAAGTTTCACGTTGGTCAAGTTACAGTGGTCGAATCGACTAGCATCTCGAGACATAACATTCTTTCGACCAGTTTGGAGAGCAAAGATGACGTATCGAGGCTTTTCTAGCTGAGTCGCAGTCTTGACGGCCCACGAATGCTTGGTCGTGCTCTGCAGCATGGGATACTCGTACAGATCCCATGAACGGAAACTCATACTTAAATATCGCCCGTTTTCCAAGGCGCGCAGCATCGACAGCTTGTTGACCTCGTTGAACGTAACGTGAGGCACTCGCCACTGTAATTTAAACAATTCGATTTCAGGTTCCGTCGTCGGATTTCCTACAATGCAATTGTTGTCGCTACGCGCTCGTATTAAAATCAATTCGTGACGAGCGTTAACAACCACGCGTTTGTAATCCTTGCAAAAGCCCAGCAACATCTTGAGCGGTACGCAAAAGTTGAAATATCCTTCCGATATATTCGATAAAATGTCCCATCCAGCATTCCGCATGATCGAAGCATTGTCGTACGTTAGCGATACATAGTTTTTGAGAGTACTGGTTATTCCAACGTTTCTATTGCGATCAATCTCCACGCCGTTAAGTTCATATCGAATTTCATCAAACATGAACGCCACGCAATTGTTTACAAGCATTGCCTGAGGGTCGTCGTCGTTCCTTTTCTTTATCCTCAATAATCCTTCAACGTAGAGAAAACTTTCGCACGGCAACGTATACAGATCCTGCTGTTGTATGGGTATTCGTATCTCGTCGCTATGCTCAAACGTTGTGTTGGCGTACGGGTTGTACGTGTGAGTCTCGATCTTGACAATGCGATCGTCAAAGACCGGCTCGCCTCCAATGTTAAGGATATCGCTCATGTTTCCCTCAGATATTTCGCACCGCGAATCCCAAAGATTGTAAGAATTCAACGTTCGATGCTTTCAGCTTCTTCTTTGTGTTTTTAGCGTAACCTGACGACGATGATGATGGCGATGATCGAATGATATCGTTGGTCACTACCGTAGTGTGAATAGTCTTATCTCTCGCGTGCTCTGTGTCATTCAACACGAGCATCTCATACGTCGCGCACACTAACGCGCGTTAGCGCCGTCGCCGTCGTACGTGCAATCTGACGGTGATCTCTTCTCCTCGAAAATCGAGCAATCGTCCGTCTTGATCCACGACGCGTATCGTTAGATCCGTAATGCTCCGCGCGATGATCGGCAGGTAAATGATCTGCGCCGGCGTTTCCGATATCTTATATCCTGGTGGCACGCTCGGAGAAAATTCATGTATCGTATGAACGCGTTTACCGTTGCTGTACGCGCCCGCGGTCACGTTACACTCTATGCGGATTATGTTTATGTTGATAATATTAATCGGTAGATACGATTGGTGCCATTTTCCCGGCTGCAATATACGCCTCGACGAGAATCCCAGCAGCGATCCAATGTTGTTGGGTTTGCTAAAGTTTACTCTGAAAGCGCAATTAATCTCGCTTTTCATCGTGTTATGATTAGCACGGAGCACTATCGGGTATTTTACAGCCTCGTTCTCGCTGTCGCCGTCGTTCGCGCGAACGGTCTCCTCTCGCGCGATATCCGCGACCGATGTATGATCATCGCGATCGCTGGAACGAACTACGCGTCGCGGGCGTTTCCGTAAAATTGCACGTTTCAAAAACTCATTTAAGGCTCGTATCTCGTACGATCCCTCGGGAATTGTAATTTCCGTGTCATCTTTGTCGAAATAGAATTTATTATTCGAGGAATTCACGTTCGGTATCGTGTGATAAGTCTCAAAAACTGTTAGACCGAGCTCATAGTCACCATCGCTCAAATCTATGGGAGGAAAGTAGTGCACCGCGAGGATGCTGCTCTTCCCGGTCAGCGTGAACGTCATAGACATGTCGGGAAAACCGTTTAACGAACACTGAGTCTCCACGGACACCGTCAGGCTTTAAATTTACGCAGATTGTCGTCGATCGTCTGAAGAAACCGCAGGCACAATTGTCCGCAGATGCTCTGCTCATAAGTTTGAACGGGTGTGCGATTGTACTCTATCTTTGTCACGCTGGGTCCGAAATATCGCACCAATTCGTTCGGCGGTCGAAGATTACCGAAACTGTCGAAATACATCACACGGTTTCCCCTCTTTGCGTACGCAACCCAATGAGTGCCAGGACCCACTGTATTGTCCAAATTTACAATTCCGCTCTCGTTTCGACGTATACCGCCGATCGGTAACGAGTCACGCATGAAAACACCTCTAAAATACGGAATGCGCATACGCTTTGCCAGTTGTTGCAGTTGTACGTTGGTAGTTGCACCCGTGGGCATATTTAACGTCTCTTTGACGTTTTTTTTTTCCTTTCTTCTTCTTCGATGTTACTCCCCGCCCGCGTTTGTACGGAGCGAGATGAAGTCCGCGACCTTCCATGGCGCGATTGTGACGTTGCATCTCTTCTAGCTGACGCCACGCAGCTTTGTTATCGTTCACGGCTTTTGCGACTCCCGCCGCCCCGCCTGCCAGAGAACCGAGAACTCCCAGCAACGGTAGAATCGGTAATGCACCACCTCGTTTCGCTGCTGCATCCATTTTTTTGATGCTTTCTTCTTCTTCTTCACCGTTTTCAAACCCATTCCTAACTTCCGCTTGACATTCATGGTCGCCCAGACGGCTGTAGCGACAGCTCTCTCTCCGAGAGCCGAATCTTTTGCGATGACACGTTCTAGCGCTCTCATGGCGAGTATCTTGTCGGCCGCGTGTCTGTCGATGAGATCGTTGCTACGCGAATACGCTATGTCGTGTTCGCGACACGCCGCGTCCAATGGATTAATACCTTGATCACCTCTGGCTAATCGTTCTTCCAGCCGAGTGCCCGGACCGCAAAACTGATAGCCTGGAACATGCAATTCGATCGGAAGTGCGTTTATCGCGCGGTTTAACAGGCCTCTGCCTATTTTCGTTGGCATTCGTAGCAATTCTTTATCAATGGTGCAGGACCGTCAATGTGCGTTCGTTGCCACGGTTGATTGTAATGTTCGTAACAACGACGATAGGTCTGAACCTCCAAATCCGCCTTTATATGTTCCGGAAGTTTGTTCCACACGTGGTGAACGTGATCGCCGCACATTCGTAACAGAACAGCTTTCGGCACAAATTGCAGCTGTTCGGCGCTCAAATCGCAAATATCGGAAGGTCTTGATAGCAGGACGAACATCTTTGCTACTGAGCAACTCGCGGTTCCGCGCACCTATAAATAGGCGTTCGATTCAGCCCTCCAGTCGACAGTGTGACAAAATGAAATTTGTGCAACAGCCGTTGGCGATACGCGTGACGAATTACGACGACAGATCACTGTCGATGGGGGACAACGCGGAGAAGCGCAGGCACGGTCCGATGCTACCGACTACTATACGCGCGATCATTTGCGGTCCCTCGAATTGCGGTAAAACCAACGTTCTGATAAGCTTATTGGAAAGTCCGCACGGTGTTCGTTTTGAGAACGTGTACGTGTACTCGAAGTCGCTGCAGCAGCCGAAATATCGATATCTAGAGAAATTTATTGACGTCGATCGACGAAAATCGGTTATTTCACGTTCTCCAACAACAGTGACTCATTCCCGCCGAGCGATGCAGTGTCCAAACTCGATCTTCGTCTTCGACGACGTGGCATGCGACAAGCAAGACGCCGGTGAGGAGTACTTTTCAATGGGCCGGCACTCGAAGCGTCGACTGCTTTATCTCTGTCAGACCTACGCGAGAATACCTAAACATCTGATACGCGACAACGCGAACCTGCTGATCCTGTTCAAACAGGATGGCACCAATCTGAAACACGTGTACAACGATCACGTGAATACCGACATATCGTACGATGAATTTTGTGCGTTGTGTCGCGAATGTGGCAGCGCGAGTACGGATTCGTAGTGGATAGACAAGGACAGCTCGCTTAACAATGGTCGATACAGAAAAGGATTTAACGTGTTCGCGATACCGCAAAGCAGTCAGTTGTTTGCCGGTACCTCGTCGAGGTGAAACATTGTAGAGAGGAGATCAAAACCTTGCCTTTTTTTCCGCGATGGCCACGATCGACAGGAGCGATGATATTCGAGAGCGCGAGAAGATTGCAAGGGAGATTGCGAAAAACGAGTAATCGATTCGCAAGAAACTTCGTGCGTTGAAGACCGGTAAGATCGAGAAGGACATTGAGTTGGACACGCACTTTAAGCCTTTCATCGGGCCACTGCGAAAGATTGCCGACAACTCGAGCTTGATCGCGGTGAAGAAAGAGGAGCCGGAGAGCGACGCCGAGATCGACACGTTACCCAGTCAGCAGCGCGAGGAAGAGGAGGATGCGACGTCGAGAAAGAGAAAACGACCAAACTCCTGGTTGGATCTCTCACCAACACCGCGTAAATCTGATCAATCGAAAGCTCCACTGGATGTACCATCGGCATCCTCTCCACCGATAACCTCTGCACCGTCCACGACAGTGAGAACCGTGCAGCTACAATGCCCAATCACTCCCAAACGAGACTGTTTTCGAAAGCGCGGGGCGAGTCTCTCGCGACGTCCATTCAAAAAAAGTTACTAACGTCGGGAGGGTCGACAAGAGTTCTAAAACGTTGCGAAAACCTTGGTCCCTCTGGCCAAGAGTACATCGAGGCTTTTCTGAGCGGCGGTTCAAAGAGCGGTATTAGATCATTCCATGTACGGCGTTTATTTCGACAAGGATGTAATGATGCTCGTAATAAACGTTTTCAACGTGGAGAAAGATGATGTCATAATTATCGATGGCATACGATACGGTGGCACACCCCGGTATTTACGAGTTGATCTTCAAGAAAATACCTGACGATGACATCTAACGGAGGAAAGACATGCAAGTACAAGAGCATACTGTTGGCGACGAGCCTTCATAAATTTAGTACAATCCTCTTCGGGCGAATACAGGTCAACATAGGACACAAGTCCAAACATATAATTCAGAGTTGATACCGACCGAACTCCCAGAATAAAAATCTGGAAATGGATTATTCGCACCTCGCACGATGACGCTTACCGACAATAGATTGACTACGTGCACTGGGACGACCCCCAACGAGCTGGTGGACTCGTCTACGATGCTCGACG
>JASTWQ010000727.1:0-83158 GCA_035220615.1 Leptothorax acervorum | reverse complement strand
AACCACCACCACCACCCACCACCACCACCACCAACAAGATCACGCCACGACCACGACCAACTGCCTGCGGACCCCTATTACGAGCAAGCGGGCAATTTCACTAAGAAGGGCGCGATGGCCGAAATGGCCCAACCACGTCCAGCTACTCGAAACGGGGGCCGCAGGCCTGCCGCAACCAGCCGTATGACGAGTTCGTCATTGTCGGGGTCGTTGGCCGCAATGCGTCCCGGGCGTCGCACTAAGTACGTCGTAATTTTCTAGATCCCGAACGTACGTTAGCGCTCGGACATGTATGTTGATGTCCCGTGGTGGCAATAAGTCCACTTGTGGTTGTGGCTAGAATTGCTCGGCCGCCTCTGGCGGCACCCGAAGAAACGGGACGATCTCGGGGGTCCGACCCCGTGCCCATACGAGGTGGCATAACGTTTTTTTCGCACTGCGAAAAGTGATTATTAAAATGATAGCTTAGGTTTGTCGTCGAGACTCGGGCATTATCGGCAGTGAAACTGCATTATAAAGCTGAATCTCTATGGCATTAATACACTGTCGATAGAGCCCGAGTCTCACTGGCAAGCCTAAGCTATTATATTCGTAATAGATCATTTTCGCACCTTGGACACACACTATCACACTCACAAAAACTGACAAAAAAACTGACAAAAAAAACTGTCACCGCGAACGACTTGCGCTATACAACCGGCGAGCGACAGTTGCACGACTGAGGCGTAACTGCGGCAAGATACCCGCTCGCTCTGTAAACACGAGACACCATAACCGAATGGCGCCGTGATTCTTTCTACGAAGAGTCAAATATCGTAGTTTAGGACGGGCATATCTTTCACGCTCGTAAATAAATCGCGTCTCGCACTACAGAAGCGAGCGCCGATGTTCAGGCGAACGTTGCGTATATCGCTCGAGTGGAAAATAAAGTCGTACGTCGTGACCTGAAGAAAGACTTTATTTTCTTTTACATATATATATTCATGCGAAGTGGATGGGAAAGGAGATAAAAAATAAAACGTAACGTACATATATGTATAATTTATTTATTTTTATAAGTTGTATAAAAAGATTCCACTCTTTCTCGTGTTTCGACCACCAGTTAAATATTTTAAATACGTTTTGCAACGCGCAATTCTTCGTATGTTTTCCGCATCGCACAGTATTAGCGGCATCCATATTGTTCAAAGAGTCGATGTCTTCGTAATCAGCATCCAGAGTCTCGATGATCATTTTCTTTCTTGCAAAATCTTCGAGCAGATCCACCAGCCATTCGCGTTTCTGGATTCCCTTGACGTACACGAGAGTCGGCGGCGTTTCGTCGTCATTATCATCATCCTCTTCCATACCAAGCACGGCCGATGTAATTAGACGTTTCACCATGCTGTACGGGCAACGTTTCCGTCGTTCCATCGTAATCCATGATGATTTTTGATCAACCAGGTAGCGCATGATTTGTTGGAATTCATGAGGAGATTCCACGGCATGGGGCGTTCAAAGATGTAATGTGCCAGAACGGTTCCCCTTTCGCAGCACCGCCACCTCCTTCACGACAAATTTCATTCCGACGAGGAAACCTTGCAGGTCCCGAACGTTGGTACGGACATAAGATTTCTCTTCGATGCGTTACTCGAGAAGAATGACACGCAAATATGCAGACGTCTCGCGACACTTTTGATTTTATACCCTGCTCCCCCTCTTTTTTATTGTATCGGAAAAAAAATTTCTTCGACGTTGCCGCGAACGCTCAGACAATTTTGCTCACCACGTTGGTCAACGGGTTGTACTGAATAACGCGATCGTGTATGATGAGACAGTACGCTGAGGTATTCGGCGGTACATTCTCCATACAATCGAATTCTATTCTGACATCAACGGTGGCATCTTTGACGGATTCGTTTTGTCGAGAGCAATCGATGACCACTATTGGAGCGTAATGTAGAAAATTCGGGACATCGAGACACGGCTGGACGTGCTCGCGTCCGTAATACGCTCTACTGAAACGTGCATACATATCGTACAGAATCGCCCATCTGTTTTTACTAAAATCCAAATTCATATCATCGTACGGATAGAATTCAGAGTTTAAATAAAGTTTCACGTTGGTCAATTTGCAATGATCGAACGTTGTTATTTCTCTGGTCATAACATTCTTCCGGCCCGTCTGCAGAGCAAAGATGACGTATCGCGGTTTTTCGAGCTGAGTCGCGGTCTTGATAGCCCACGAGTGCTTGGTCGTGTTTTGCAACAGGGGATACTCGTACAGATCCCACGAACGGAAACTCATATTCAGATATCGTCCGTTTTCCAAGGCGCGCAGCATCGACAGTTTGTTGATCTCGTTCAGCAACACGTGAGGCATTCGCCATTGTATCTTGAGTACGTTGATAGCAGGATTCAACGTCGGATTTCCCACTAGGTAATTGTTATCATTGCGCGATCGTATCAAGATCAATTCGTGACGCGCGTTGATCACCACGCGTTTGTAATCCTCGCAAAATCCCAGTAACATACTGAGCGGTACGTGAAAAGTAAAGTTTCTTCGCGGAAAAGTGATGTCAGCGTTATTGAGCATATCCCAGCCAGCGTTTTTCAGAATCGTACTCGCGCCCAAAGACAGCGACGCGTAATTCTTGAGCGTTGTTGTTATTCCTACGTTTCTGTTACGATCAATCTCCACACCGTCGAGTTCGTATCGAATCTCATCGAACAAGAATGCGACGGCATTATTCGCCAATACCACGTTATCGGGTCACCGTCTACTCTGTTCACCGTCAATATTCCTTCGACGTAGAGAAAACTTTCGCACGGCAACGTATACAGATCCTGCTGTTGTATGGGTATTCGTATCTCATCGCTATACTCGAACGTTGTGTTGGCGTACGCGTTGTACGTGTGAGTCTCGATCTTGACGATGCGGTCGTCAAAGACCGGCTCGCTTCCAATGTTAAGGATATCGGTCATGATTCCTCAGATATTTCGCACCGCGAATCCCAAAGATTGTAAGAATTTAACGTTCGACGCTGTGAGTTTTCTTTCTCGTATCTTTAGCGTAGCCTAACGCTGGTGATGACAATGATCGAACAATATCGTTGACCGCTACCGTAGTGTAAATAGTGTTATCTCTCGTGTGCTCTGAGTCGTTCAACACGAGCATCTCATATATGTCGCGCACACTCACGCGCGTTATCGCTGTCGCCGTCGTACGTGCAATCTGACGGTGATCTCTTCGCCTCGAAAATCGAGCAATCGTCCGTCCTGATCCACGATGCTTACCGTTAGATCCGTAATGCTCCGTGCGATGATCGGCAGGTAAATGATCTGCGCCGGTGTTTCCGATATCTTATATCCTGGCGGCACGCTCGGAGAAAATTCGTGTATCGTGTGAACGGGTTTGCCGTTGCTGTACGCACCCGCGGTCACGTTACACTCTACGCGGATAATGTTTATATTGATGATATTAATCGGTAGGTCCGATCGGTGCCATTTTCCAGGCTGCAATATACGCTTCGACGAGAATCCCAGCAGTGATCCAATATTGTTTGGTTTGCTAAAGTTTACTCTGAAAGCGCAATTGATCTCACTTTTCATCGTGTTGTAATTAGCACGGAGCACTATCGGATATTTTACAGCCTCATCATCCTCGTACTCCGCGTTGTCATCATCGCCCTCGTCGCCATTCGCGCGCGCGGTCTCCCCTCGCGCGATATCCGCGACCGATGTACGATTGCTGATGGAAGGAGCTACGCGTCGCAGGCGTTTCCGTGAAACAGCGCGTTTCAAAAACTCGTGTATCGCTCCTATCTTGTACGATCCCTCGGGTATCGTAATTTCCGTGTCATCCTCGTCGAAGTAAAATTTATTATTCGAAGAATTCACGTTAGGTATCGTGTGATAAGTCTCAAAAACCGTTAGACCGAGCTCGTAGTCACCGTCACTCAAATCTACGGCGGGAAAGTAGGGCACCGCGAGGATGCTGCTCTTCCCGGTCAGCGTAAATGTCATAGACATGTCGGGAAAACCGTTCGACTAACACTGAGTCTCCACGGCGCACCGTCAGTCCTTAAATTTACGCCGATCGTCGTCTATTGTCAGGAGAAATCGCAGGCACGCTTGTCCGCAGATGTTCTGATCATATGTTTGAACGGGCGTGCGATTGTACTCTATCTTCATCACGCTCGGTCCGAAATATCGCACCAACTCTTTCGGCGGTCGAAGATTACCGAAACTGTCAAAATATATCGCGCGGTTTCCCCTCTTTGCGTACGCTACCCAGTGAGTACCGGAGCCCGCTGTATCATCCAAATTTACAATACCGCTCTCGTTTCGGCGTATACCGCCGATTGGTAACGAGTCACGCATGAAAACACCCCTGAAGAACGGTACGCGCATGTGTTTCGCCAGTCGATTCAATTGTACGTTAGTCGTAACACCCGTGGGCATTTTTAACGTCTCTTTGACGTTTTTTTTTTTTATTTTCTCTCCTCTTCTTCGACGCAACTCCCCGTCCGCGTTTGTACGGAGCGAGATAAAGTCCGCGGCCTTCCATGGCGCGATTGTGACGTTGCATCTCTTCCAGCTGACGTCGCGCGGTTTTGCGAGCGTTCACGGCCGTTGCGACCCCGGCCGCCCCGCCGGCCAGGGAACCGAGAACTCCCAGCAACGGTAGAAGCGGCAATACACCGCCTCGTTTCGCCGCCGGAAGTATCCGTTTTTTCGACGCTCTCCTCTTCTTTTTTTTCACGGTTCGCAAACCCATTCCTAGCTTCGTCTTTGCTTTCATAGCAGCCCAAACGGCTGTAGCGGCACCTCTCTCTCCGAGAGCCGAATCTCTTGCGATGACAAGTCCTAGCGCCTTGTCGGCGAGTACCTTGTCCGCCGCGTGTCTCCCGGTGAGATCTTTGTTACGCGAATACGCTATGTCGTGCTCGCGACACGCCGCGTCCAATGGATTTACACCCGGATCGCCTCTGGCTAATCGCTCCTTCAGCCGAGTGCCCGGACCGCAAAACTGATAGCCGGGAATGTGCAATTCGATCGGAAGTGAGCTTATCGCGCGGTTGAAGAGACCTTTGCCTATTTTTGTCGCTGGCATTCGCCGCAATTTTTTATCAACGGTGCCGGACCGTCGATGTGCGTTTGATGATGCGGTAAATTATAATGTTCTAAGCACCGACGATATTGCTGAACCTCCGAATCCACCTTTATATGTTCCGGAAGCCTGTCCCACACGTGGTGGACGTAATCGCCGCACAATTGCAACAGAACAGCCTTTGGTACAAATTGTAGCTGCTCGGCGCTGAAATCGCGAATATCGGAAGGTCTTGATAACAGAATGAACATTTTTCCGCTACTGAGCGATGCGCGGTTTCGCGCACCTATAAATAGGCGCTCGATCCAGCCCTCCGGTCAGCAATGCGAAAAATGAGATTCGTGCGACAACCGCAGGCGATTCGCGTGAAAAACTGCGACGATAGATCACGGTCGATGGGGGGCAACGCGGAGAAGCGCAGGCACGGTACGATGCTACCGGCCACTATACGCGCCATCATTTGCGGTCCCTCGAATTGCGGTAAAACCAACGTTCTGATAAGCTTGTTGGAAAGCCCGCACGGTGTACGTTTCGAGAACGTGTACGTTTACTCAAAGTCGCTTCAGCAACCGAAATATCGATATCTGGAGAATTTATTGACGTCGATCGACGAAATCGGCTACTTTACGTTCTCCAACAACAGTGACGTCATTCCACCGAACGATGCGTGTTCAAACTCGATATTCGTTTTCGATGACGTGGCATGCGACAAGCAAGACACCGTGAGAGAGTATTTTTCAATGGGTAGGCACTTGAACGTCGACTGTTTTTATCTCTGTCAGACGTACGCGAAAATACCTAAACATTTGATACGCGACAACGCGAACCTGCTGATCCTGTTCAAACAGGATGGTACCAATCTGAAACACGTGTACAACGATCACGTGAACACCGACATGTCGTACGATGAATTCAGCGCGCTGTGCAGCGAATGTTGGCAGCGCAAGTACGGATTCGTAGTGATAGACAAGGACAGCTCGCTCAACAATGGTCGATACAGAAAAGGATTTAACATGTTCGCGATACCGCAAAAGCGGTCAGTTGTCGTCGGTACCTCGTCGAGGTAAAACGTCGGAGAGAGCATCACGTATTTCCGCGATGGCTGCGATCGACAAGAGCATGGATATCCGCGAGCGTGAGAAGGTTGCGAAGAAGATTGCGAAAACGAGCGAGTCGATTCGCAAGAAACTTCGCGCTATGAAGACCGGTAGGATCGAGAAGGACATTGAGTTGGACACGCACTTTAAGCCTCTCATCGAGCCGTTGCAAAAGATCGCCGACAAATCGACCGCGGTGAAGAAAGAGGAGCCGGAGAGCGACGCTGAGATCGAAACGTTTTCCGAGAATGCGACGCCGAGAAAGAGAAAATGGTCGAATCACCCGCCGGCACCGCGTAAATCTAGCCAATCGAAACGATCGAAAGCTTTACTGGATGTACCACCGATAACCTCTACACCGATAACGTCATCTCCACCGATATCATCTCCGCCATACGTAACGGCGAGAAAAATGCAGCCTACAATAAAGTTCGAATTACCCGCAAACATGCCTGTTTTTGACCTCACGGACGACTCAGAGCTCGCGACGTGTATTCGAAAGGAGTTGGAAACGTCGGAGGATCGAGAAGCGTTGCACGATACCTTGGGTCCATTGGGCCAAGAGTACATCGGTGCTCTTATGAGTGTCAAGTCAAGGAGCGATATAGATACCGTGTACGGCGTTTATCTCGGCAACGATGGAATGATGCTCGGGAATAAACGTTTCAAGGTGGACAGCATGGATAACATATATATCGGCGACGTACATTACATTGGCACACCCGGTATTTACGACTTGATCTTTAAAAACAAGCCTGATAAAAACATTTACACGGAGGAGGATATGCAAAAGTACAAGAATATTTTATTTGAGACGAGCACTCATAGAGCCAATCACGATCCTCTCGGGCGAGTAAAGTCCAACAGTGGATACAAGTACATGAATATAATCCAGAAGTTGATACCGCCCGCATCCATGAAGAAACGATCCGGAAAAGGATTAATCGCGCCTCGCGCGATGACGCTGACCGACAATAAGATCGATTACGTGCACTGGGACGATCCCAACGAGCTGGTGGATCGTCTACGATTGCTCGACGCTTCGCACCACGCTGGCAACAATGCCCATGACAACGAGATCCTGTCGATCATCGAGGAACTTCGCGAAGCCGGTCATATTATAAATTAAGCCGCGCGGCGGTGAGCCGCTCAATCAGCGTCGAAATGCCGATCAACAAATTTGGTATATTCGAGCAGAGCAGAGACGCGTCGAACGCCGTATCGTACCATCAGTGGAGTGGATTAATGAGAAATTTCGTGCGCGATAACGCTCTGTGTCGCACGGCTACGGACTTTGACGCAAATTCGCGCAAGATTCGTCGCGTGGCGCAACCGGAGGCTGACGGTGACGCGGTTAATAAACTGTACGTGGAACAGAGCGTTAAGAGTTTGAGAGACGAAGCGGAATTCGAGAAGTATCGTAAAACGCGATTGGAGACTGAATTTGAAACGAATCTTAGACTTCTGAGAGATAGCGTTAAAATATTGAGAGATCAGTTGGAAGAAATCGAAACAAATCTGATCGCGCTCAAACGAGATACGCAAGCCGTGTTGGACGCGAAACGAGAGGCGCTCGAGGCACATATCTTTCGATCGACGAAACCTTAATAACGATGGACAGCGGCAAACGATCCGGGAAAGGTTACGAAAGGCTGCCCAATGACGACGACGACAACGAAAGGCGACGAGCGATTCAGGAACGGTCATCGAGCAGTTACAACGAACGGCTCAGAAGCGGTTACGAACGGTTCAGGAACGGCTGTGAACGGTTAATGAGCAGAAACAAACGACAAGCCGATGACAAAGAACCGCTATTGAGCAACAAGGAACGGAAATAAACGGTTATTGATTGGTTTAAAAAAAGTTTAAGATATAATTTCTTTGCGTGTATTATTACACACCGTTAAAAAAAACATGACATCGTCAAAATCCGATGGACGTAAAAATATCGAAAAACGACGACTCGTCGAGGAACTGCACGCACCGGCGAGAAGAAATTTTCCCCGAAGACGCGTCATCGTGCGTGGGTACGATGATCTGTGGCAGGCTGACATCGTCGAGATGCGTCCTTACTCGCGTTTCAATAGAGGCTACCACTACATACTTACCGTCATCGATGTGCTGAGCAAGTACGCGTGGGCCGTGCCACTCAAGAGTAAAGGCGGAAGCGAGACAGCTGACGTTATCGCTAAGATAATTCGAGACAGCAAGAGGTGCCCGAAAAACTTGCAAACCGATATGGGGAAGGAATTTTACAACGCCGACGTGCAACGTCTCATGAAAAAACACGGCATTAATCATTATTCCACATATTCGGTGATGAAGGCATCGGTCGTCGAGCGATTCAATCGCACGTTAAAGAATGACATGTGGAAGATGTTTACGCTCAATGGAACTTACAAGTGGGTCGACGCGTTGCCGCGACTCGTGTCGGATTACAACGCGCGCAAGCATCGAACGATCGGCGTGCGGCCCGTCGGCGTTACTCCCGCGATCGCCGAAAGACTCTTGAACACGGTGTACAGCGAGATAAAGATCGCGGGTCTGGCAAAGTTCAAAGTAGGCGACCCGGTACGCGTCAGCAAGTACAAGACTGTTTTCGAGAAAGGTTACACGCCGAATTGGACAACCGAGGTTTTCAAAATTGTTAAAGTACAGCGTACTAATCCCGTAACCTATCTACTCGAGGACTATCGAGGAAAATCTGTCACCGGAGGATTCTACGAGCATGAGCTGCATCGCGCGGCTTATCCAGACGTGTATCTCGTGGAGAAAGTACTTCGCAGGAGGGGTGACGAGGTTTATGTGAAATGGTTGGGATTCGATGGATCGCACAATTCATGGATACACAAGGACAACGTGATTTAATATATATAATGACATTTATTTTTACTGTATAAAAAAATACATAAAAAAAAATGTAATACATATAAAATACATTTAAGGAAATAGATATGTAGAAAATAAAATTTGAAATGCATATAAGAAATATTAAATCAATATCTTTATTAATATCCCATCCAATATAAAATGTTGCATACATACATCCAATATCTTTATTAATATCATGTTCAATATAAAACGTTTTATTTCATACATTATACATACATATATACTTACATTATGTTACACGTTATACATTACGTTATACGTTATGTTATAAGTTATACATTACGTTATACGTTACGTTATACGTTACGTTATAAGTTATACATTACGTTATACGTTACGTTATACGTTATATTGCATACATACATACATACATACATTACGTTACAAGGGTATTCGATAATGCCCCCACGGTAACGTATCGATCGTATTCGATAAGATATATCGTTTGTCGTCGTACGGACTCAGAGCGATTTTCGTCTTGGACACTGTACGCACTTGGTGCAATTTCGATCTTATACAGGACTGCTGTCGCATCACTTCAATTTCATCACTCAAACACCGCGTGTAGTCGTCGAACGTTATCGTTCTTGCGACAACGTTACTCTTGACACCTTTTGCACCTCTCTTAGTATCTTTTTTACCATCGACTCGCAAGGCGTACATTTTCGCCCTGAGTCCAACGAATTCAGTCATGATCGCGCCGTTATTTTCATCCTTCATCAAGCCCGGCACCTTCTTGTTCTCAAGCGGTATACCGTACGCGTTGTCGACCGGGTAATCGCTCGTATCAAACCTAGCGATATCACGTTTCACGTTCTCGTACACATCCTCGCACTCTATATGGTAGATCAAACTGTCCGTGTCCGTGTACATAATTTTACACTTGTCGCTATACAGAGGAGACATGTACTCGTGATGAAATTCATACAAACATATCTTAGATATGTCGAGGATGCACATACCCACGTAGATAGGTTTGTTAAATTTCACCTCGAGTTTACGCATTTCTATGGCAACCAGATTTTCCGAAAAAATACTCCTGCTATGGAAATTTGGTTTAGCGATCATTGCCTCCGCGCCGTATCTACCACCCCCCCCCCCCAATGAGTCAATAATTTTACGTCTACATGATTACGCACATTCTCCATCGTTTTTCCGAATACCGCATTATTCATCAATTTATATAAATTCTTTTCGAAATCATTTGTCGCGCGCGTTCTAAACAGAGTGTTTAATTCGATGTAATCGTGGAGCCATGGAGATTGAGCAAATTGCAATACGCGATGTATTTTTGTAACTCGAAGGCCGTGGCGCGTGCATTGCTGAAGGTTACGATAGTGTATGACATAGCGCTTCTTATCGCACACAGTCGCAAGGAGCTTGGCCTGCCGCGCGCCTGGCGGCTTATCGCGCGTCGGACAGAACGGTAGGTCAGTGTGCGCGTCGTGTTTATTCTGAGGGTACTCCAGATCGACCTCGAGAATATAACCTGTGGGCGAATTCGTATCGATCGCGCTAATATCAAAATTCGAAACGTCTTCGACCCATCGAAAATCTGCGTACGGTAGAGGTTGACACATTGCCCAACCGTACAAGTTGTTTACGTCGAAATACATGAGGTACGACGATGGTTTCGATGGATCGTACGACTGCATGTATTTGTTATTGGCTCGCGCGTATCTGCCTGAACATTGACTCAGACCGCCGCGAATACCACATTCGATAAACATTACCATATCTATATCGATGAGCAGTTCGAAATTTACGCGAGTATGCTTCAACATGGCGTCCCATGTGAAACCTGGCAATGTGTAGTAATAAGCGGGGTCTAGTCCGTAACTTTTGATGCAACTGTCACGAAAATTTTCGAAAACGTCGGCCAATAACAAGACATCCGTTTTTAAATACAAATCGCTGTATTAGCCCAAGGTTCGAACGGAGAACCGCTGCCAAACGTTCACGGCGTGCGCGTAATCACTCTCGGATACAGTGTCACCGACCAAGGAACTATAAAATAATTTGCGCGACGGTAAACGCGTATCCTGCAGCTTGTCCACGCAATCCACGTATTCGTACGGAAAGACACCTTTTCGCGTCAGTAGTTCTAAATCGTGGACTGATAATTCGGAAAATTTTGAACGTACAATTTTTAATTTGTCCTTATCGAGGAAGGATGCCAATTTTTCGAGACTAGTGGTGAGAAATTTTAACGAATCGATGAACCGTAACTTTATATTGTTTCGCGAATCTGATTTGTCGGCGGTGTCTTTAACGTTTTTCGTGAACGAGATATATTTTTCTTTAGTTAACGGCAGTACGTCGATCGAGCCTTTGAACGCGGCAGCTATTTCGTTTATGATAAAATGTGCGTCGTAACCGGATAAATTGTGAAACACTACGGGAATGACATATGAGTCTTTATAATTGAGATTACAGTTTGAATGCGCGGGACCTCTATAGCGGCCGGTCAGATGGCAATGATCGCGTACTCGCTCCTCATCGTCGTTTAGTGTGAACGGTTTATCGCAAATGTGGCAGTGCGTCGCGCTGTGAAAAGCATGCCACTGTTCTTTCGAGAGCGTTTCCATGGGGACATTGGCGGATAAAATACCCTTTACGCGATGCGCTAATTCCTCGAGTTCGTTGGCGAACCATGCGACGCAATCCTTATCGCGGCGAAACCGATACGTAGATAACGAGTCGTCGTACGAGCACTGCACGTAGTACCCGACGCTAAATACCTCGTGGCGTTGATATGCGTACGTGGACATTCTCTCATCCGCTTCCATCTCTTCCAGGGTGCATTCGAGATCGGCGTACACGACGAATGGGAGCCGCTCCTTTCTGTTGTAGTTGCGGAAGCTCAGCCATTTGTCGTCTTCGCTCGGTAGTCGGATGGCGCAGTCGTTTATCTCACTGCAGTCTACCGTGTGCGATTGCAACTTGTCGTTCGTGTAGAAATAGTGTAGACATCTGCAAAAAATTTTGCAATTTTTACATATATCTTTTATATAAAAAATATAAAATATTGTATAATATGATTTTATAAATGTATTACTCACCGATCGCAAAAGTATTTCCTATGTTCATCTCTATTTATTTGTGAGCTCACAAGGCGGGACAGGTTCTTTATCCACGCGAAATGCCCCACGTTGTAGTCTCGCGAGTCTTGCACGTACAACAGATTGACGTGCTTTTCTCTCTTCCGGTCGGTGAGCCGTATCGGTAGAACGGTTAGCGTTTTATGTCCCTCGATGGTGTAGACATTTATCGATACGTCATTGAGTCGTTCAAATGTACTAATTCCTTTCAGAGACATAGGAAACTCAATGTCTTGTACATTTGACACGGTTGTATAATGCGGGTACAAGGATACCCGTTCCTTATGTCGCTCGACTGGATACAGCGCGGCGACCACCGACCACGCGAAACACGCATTGTCCGTGGATTGCACGTTAATCACAGCTTTCTTCCTCAATATCTCTTGCGGTAATTCCAGGTGACATCTCGCGCGCATAGGATCGTACCTGTTGATATTAATTGTAAGATCGAGGATACGCGATAGCGCCCACCCGCTATCTCGCTCCTGGAACTCCTCGAGTTTCGCCAGTGTGGGTTCGATAACGTGTCGCTCGTACCACTCACGCATATCGGATGTACGAAAGAGAGCATAGTTATTCGTGTTCATACTCTTATTGTCACGTTTATCACCCGTCACAAACTCACCGTTGAACACGGTGTTCACTGTCACGCTGTTGTGTCTGTTTATAGCGTCTTGCACTTTCTCGAGCACTACACTAGCAGCGTCCACCATAAATTGTCGCGGTTCGATATAGTTTGTGTTAATCACCGCACCAGTCCGTGTACGGTTTTCGAACGCGCCATCGATCTCTCGCCAAACGAGTCTTTCCGCGTTATTGCCACCGCCGCCACTACTGGTGCCCGCGACCACCAAATCACCACCGCTGTGTATAAAACGTCTGTCTAATTGAATTCTCGCACCCTCGAGTAGTCTGACATTCGACACCAATAAATGTCTATATCCAGGCCAGAGCCGCGGACGCTTGGCGCGACTATGCTCTTCGAGCTGTTCGATGGTTTCCTCGCATCGCTGTGCCCACGTGAAATACTCGCTCAAGGTAGCGACTTGGCGCGACTGCTCCAACAGTTTGCGCTCAATTTTATTGAGGTTTTTCATGTTTTTTTTGAGTTTTATAGTAATGTTTTTTTTACATCACGTCACAAATTTCTACGGAGCACTTGCACGTGACTCTCTCACACGGTACACAAAACCGTTGGCATCCTTGAACGTAATAGTGCATACTCATAAAATTATTAAGATTGAAGTGGGGGGCATCTTTGTAAGTACGTCGCCAAAGAGCATCATCAATAGCATTGATATCGTCACAATCATCAATTGCGTTATCATCAACAGCGTTTTCAAGATAAATCGTTGGATAATTCTAATTGCATCTATATACCGAAGCCTCCAAGTTGTTTAGCACCGCCAATTCGACGTACTTCCCAATACCTGTACGAATCTGAATGTACAGAGTGTCAAAGTCATACCCCTCGATCTTTTCAATAATTTCCATCGCGCAACGGTTATAGTACGCTTCCTCGCGCATCTCAAACCTGACCCCTAAATAATATGAAATAGAACGACCTCTCATACAACTTCTTAACATTCTTAGGTCTTCTTCTTCCTCTTCTTCCTCTATCATGTTCGATCTATGTTTCCACAAGTGTCTGTACGCTTTACGTCTCAGGTGATAAGGCCAGTCATATGGATGCTCAGTGTTGTTGATAACAACTCCTTGTCTGACTACGCGTTCACTGGTTCCGCGTATACCGAGTTCACGATCGCGAAGAAACTGCACTGGTGATATTCGTTGCACACACGTTTCTCCTCGCGGATCTTTATTGTCCTTCAAAGCATCGACGATATCTTGTCTACAAGGATGAGCATACTTGACAGAATCATTAAAGTATTCGTAAGAGTGGATTATTTCCATGTTGCTCGCGTAAAGGCGCGCACTTTATGCCGTCTCTCTCACACTTCTACGGAGCACTTGCACGCGACTCGACCACACCGTACACACGATCGTTCATACTCTTGAATGTGGCGCAAGCATGAATTATTACGTGCCGCTTCCCGAAGCTGCAACTCCATCGAATGCGAACAAGTAAGTTTCGTTTCATTTATAGAGTCTCCTATTTTATAATTTTTCCTATTTTATAATTTTTTCCAATTTTCTTATTTTAAGACTCATTTTGTTCTTTTTTTCTACAGCACTTCGTTGGAGCGTCGTGCGGTGCGTCTGTTCAACAGACGGTACGCATTGACACCTACTGCTTACAAATATTTGGAAATTGGGGTCAGCGTCAGTCTGAAACCTCCACATGAATCCTCCTTTGTCGAATTGATCCTTGGCGACAACCAAGGAAATAAAATCGCGATGTCTTCTTGGGCGTGGAAGACGATCATCGATAGACGCACGGATTTCGAGCGACTCATGCGGTGTGCTGTCGGCCATGCGGTGAAAATTTCGGCTCTTCCATCAGACAACCTACTATTCAAAGTTGTACACATACATCACGATAAACTTATAAAATTGTCGTCGGGCAATACTTCGTTGTACATGAAACCAGCGACTATTATGTTTTTGTTCGAACTCGAAAAATGCGTCGAGTTGGTATGCTCCCAGCTACATGAGTATGCGAGAGAGGTAAATAAGAGCCTCAGAGAGTTGGGAAGTCTTCTACGAACATATCATATTACTGAAAAATACGACGCCGTGCGTTTCTTGCACAGCCATAACCATCACGATATGACGTCAATTGTAGATTGTGAACTCATAGCGTATGCTATGGATGCAATTATGTATGCTGCATCGAGAGAGAAATCTGTTGATGAAGTAGATCTAGATGAATAAATGTATAACATATATGTACGTTACAATGTTTTATTTTATACCTTCTTTCCCATCCACTTCGCATGAATATATATATGTAAAAAGAAAAATAAAGTCTTTCTTCAGGTCACGACGTACGACTTTATTTTCCACTCGAGCGATATACGCAACGTTCGCCTGAACATCGGCGCTCGCTTCTGTAGTGCGAGACGCGATTTGTTTACGAGCGTGAAAGATGAACCGATATGCCCGTCCTAAACTACGATATTTGACTCTTCGTAGAAAGAATCACGGCGCCATTCGGTTATGGTGTCTCGTGTTTACAGAGCGAGCGTTCTAGCGGGTTTCTTGCAGCAGTTACGCCTCAGTCTGCAACAGTCGCTCGCCGGAATTATAACGTCGTTCGCTGTGTCAGTTTTTTTAAATAGTTTTTGTGTGGAATCTAAGCCGAGGAGTGTGTGATAGCGGATTGTTACAAGGTGCAAAAAAATGAATCATTAAGAATAGAATAGCTTCGGTTTGCCATGGCAAATCTAAGCTATTATATTCTGTATGATTAATTTTTTGCAGGATTATTGTCAAATGGCACCTCATACATGTGCAAATCTGCCGAATTTCTATTAAAAGTGCGAGAATGAGGTGTCACGCGTGTAACTTGTATTTTGTGCCGTCGACGTGTGACTCATGCATGCGCACGTATTGGTCGCGTGCTGCGCGAAGGGGTGCAAATCTTTCCGCAATGGAACGACTGCGATCGCCACCGCCGCGGTATGAGGAGACCGTTATTTCTTCGACACCTCCTCCCCGGTACGAGGTGCCTCAGGTGTACCCCATGGTAATATTTGAAGTGACCCTGGATGTCACCACCGACCGGAGGGTTGTACGTCGATCCTAATTTAGTAAGTGTCTTCACTTTTATTTATCTATCTATGCCTTACATTAAAAAATAATTATCTTTACTGCTTTGGTAGTGTGATAGCAAAAAAGATACGCGAGCGGGAGCGCGAACGGCGACGCCGGCGGGCGGGCGGGCGAGTTGAGAGAGCGGGCGGCGCGGGCGGGCGAGTTGAGAGAGCGGGCGGCGGCGGCGGCGGCGGCGGTGGCGGGCGGCGGCGGCGGTGGCGGGCGGCGGCGGCGGCGGCGGGCGGCGCGGGCCCTACCCCTAACGCGGTACACCTCTCCCCGCGGCCCTAACGCGGTACCCCTCTCCCCCGCGGACCCTACGCGACACCCCTCTCCCCCGCGGACCCTACGCGACACCCCTCTCCCCCGCGGACCCTACGCGACACCCCTCTCCCCCGCGGACCCTACGCGACACCCCTCTCCCCCGCGGACTCTACGCGGTCCTAACGCGGCACCCCTCCCCCGCGTCACGTCAACACCCCTCATCCTCCTTTGTAATATGAGACGCCGCCTGTAAAACAATCCCCTTAGCCCTCGGTTACCCCCCCCCCGCCCCTCACCCCCCCTCATTGCCCCATGGAGCAGAACCGGGATAGTCTACCTACTATAATCTTATTTAATCATTTGATGATTCTGTTATTTATAATAATGTTAAGCGAAAAGTTATTAAAGCAAAAAGTTTAACAATCTACATTATGTTATATAGGGTTACCTATTTTAATGGAAACAGTTGTATATATCTTAAACTTGATAGATTTAACATTAAATGAAATATAAATTAATATTACGTATGTCTCTTCTCTTGTTCATGTACTTACTCGCGAAAATATTCACGATAATAAAATGCACGCGGAAAAAATTATTACGCATGAAATTTATTTTATACGTTGTAACTTTATTTGCATATCAATACAAAAATAAAAATATTTATTACAAATAAACTTCGTGAAAATGTCTAACGATATGCTTACAATATGAAAAAAAGTAAATTATTTCAATCCAGGAAGCGGCTAATCAGAAATGTTCCAAAAAATACAAAAATATAGAAAAACTTCTTTGTAAATAAACTGCACTTCGTTACGTGTAATCACAAACACGCCTTCATATGGAAAACGAATTACGAAAAAGGAACATTTTGAAATAACAAAACTAATTGTAGACAAATTTAGTTATTTAACGCAACACTTAAGGCTCCTGGATGGTCACCGCGGCCATATTGACTGTTTACTGCTGTCCTTGCCCTCGCCCTCGGCCTCGTATTCGTCCCCTATATCGTCCTCAACACGGATTTGATTATCTTCTATATTTAAAAAAATATTTTAATATAAATTATACATAATTGCATGAGGTCCAGAAACGATAAAAAAAAGTTTATGAAAAATATTAACTTATAAGATTTCTAGGTATCTATATGATTAGTATATTATTGCGGTCATTTACCATTCGTGTCGAAATGATGAGCGATTTGATGAGCTATTAAATTTCCAAGCGTTGCCTGCCGAAGATAGTCAAAAGATAATTCGTCGTTTATTAAGGACCAATCGATGATACCGTAAGGAATCACGATGAGGTTTAGGGGGTAAATCACTCGGGCCTTTGACTGAAACGGCGTGGCATAATATGTCCAACTGTAATGTAATTTACAGTTAAATATAATATAAACGTAGAGTTTATATAAACATGAAGTGCAAAAAATTTTCCAAGTCAGAGGATTTAAGAAATTGAAAATATAAAGTTTCGATTTAGATTTATGAGTCCATGTATAAATAAAACAATCTAATAAAATATATAAATCTGTAGAGTTAAACATCTAGAATTCTATAAATCCATTTAAGTTTGATTAATAAATTGATCCAACTGAATTAATTATTTGTATCTTATAAACATTTGATTTGGATCGCCAACTTGTCTTCTCAATTCAGGGTATATTAGAGTTCTGTATCTTTTCAGTAGAATCATCGACTTGTTGAAGTAGTCGTATAGAGTTATCTGAAATTCGATTGTCAATATAATACAGCATAGTTAAAAGAACCAAGCAAGGTACACATATTGATTTTTAATATCACGTGCCAATACAGAGGATGAATTCAGAATCCTAAATAAGAAAAAATGGTGTAATAAATAATGTGTAAATGTTATAAAAACCTCTGTGTTGTAAAATGTTTTACCTCTGATGCATTATACTCGCTATATAATAAGCCTCTGTTCTTGAAATAGGAAATAACTGGTAGTGCGAGCTTCAGACTGTTGATTTTTTTAAACAATTCTTCTTGTCCTTCCTCTTTTGCCCATTGCGCTTTTTGCATGTTGATCGATAACGTTTATTTCAACTCATTGAATGTCTTTTCTATCTGTTGAATGAAATAATAGCAACAAAAAAAATTGTATATTCGATAAATTGGACATTTATTTACATTTACAATGTATATTACAATGTATTTCATTATATTTAAGTTCACTTACCATTCCATTCATTTGCACTATTTCGTGATCGGCAAAAGATGATATATATAAACTGGACGCCTCCAGCTGTAGAAGATAGGTAGCTACATGTAGACAATGATCCTTTACATTATCGCGTTTCAGCAAGACCATCTGCCACGAATTTCAGTTTATCGTATTAAAATATAATTTTTATTAATATAAAATATAAAATTGTTAAAAACCAACTCCATCATTCATTAAATTGTAATTTGTAATGTATTTTATACACATAGTCTTTATGTTTATTTTAGTTAAATTTACATATGTATTTTTATTTTATCATATTTAAAGGCGAAGGATCTTAATATGTAAATTACCTCGTGATAAAGTCTGTGCGCGTACAATCCCATTATCGCGTTGTTAAGACCCATAGGATCCTTTCTAGCGTATTCTTCTAATGTACGTAAACCTTTAGTTAACGCGGCATAGATATAAACTTGAATACTTTCGCTGGTATTCACGTTCAGTCCTGTTAACGAGTGAATTAATTGCTCCCAATTTACCTGCGAGAGAAAATTGAAGCGATTGCTGCTAAAATGTATGTAATATTCTAAAAGATTGGAGTAAAATATTCGAGTTTACAATTTTTTGTTTTCTTTACGGAGAAATTTCTAAAATTCTCTGTGTTTTCACTTACGAGATTACTATTACTCTGTAATTCCTCTAAACTGGCACTGCTATAATCGTTCATCAAGTACGCTTCCCGTATTTCACTTTTAGACGGAAAGTTCTGTGAAATTAATGCAAGATAGCATTTTATTGATATAAATAAAAATAGTTATCAAAGGCTCGTGTCATTTAATTACCGAAAAGTACTCTTGCATTATAATAGAATCAATCACGTTAACGGTTTCTTCTATGTACTCGGATTTATTCTGTTCTAAGTAGCTGTCATTTAAGCCTTTAAAAACGTTAAGTTCTGTTAGCGCTTTCCTGATAGACCTCATAAATCCGCTCGTATCGTTCTGTGAAAAAAGAATAATTATTCGCTTAATTCGTCTATACGCTTTTCCATTAATTCATTTTATTAACTTTCACAAATCTATACTTTACAATTATTAAATATTATTTTAAAATTAACAAATTTATAATTATTTACTAATTGTAGATGAAGAGAAAGAGCATTGGCTAAATTAAAAAACTGAGAAAGGACTATAAAAACAAAAGAAAAATTGTTTTTTATTTCTTTGTCTTAATAAAATTTAAATCTTTTAACTTTTCCTTTAAATAATTTGTGATAAATAATTTAAGCAATTTGTACCTTGCATTTTTTATAATTACTGTACAAAATTTCGAGATCCACATATTGTCCTTTCGTCTCGAATTTATCCTCGGAGCACGGTTCTTCCACATACTCCGCTTTAAAAGGACTCTCATATGTAGTAGGACCTATCTTCAACGTGAAACTCTTTGGACGATATTCATCCAATTCTGGCACGACGTCAAATAAAAGAGCACTAAGAAAGAAAAAAATAATCCCAATTTATAAATTTCATTTCACTGAACCTTCCTGAGAACTTACCTGTGATGTAACATTAATTGAGCGAATAATTTGGTGAAACCCGTGTAATTATGATCAGGCCACGTGCTAGGTATATAGAACTCTCCTATTTTTCTTAACGCGTCATTAGCTGCAAGAGAATTGATTAACGGCCGATAATTCTTTATAATTTTACTATTTTTACATTTATGTAAATCTTTATTCATTAAATGTTACACAGCTATAATTTACCCATTCTTGCTCTTTCACTGAAGTTCATATTTCTTTCGTATTGCACGCAGCTGTCGTGGTATGTTGCGAAAGTCGAATGCACGTTCTCATGCTTCTCTTTTAACATCTGATCTAAAATTATTTAAAACAGTTACAACAGAATAATAAACGTAACAATATACAATAATTAATCCCTGCAGCTAGTAAGTTTTTTCTCCTGGAAAAATATTAATGCTTCCTGGTGTGATATTTGCATATATTTACTAATAAAGTTATTAAAATTATTTAGAACAATTATCACAGAATAAGATTCGAGATGTAAAAATATTCAATAATTAATATCTGATTAACTAATCATCTTTTAGAAAAAGATTAATGTTTCCTAGCATGATTTTTACATGTATTTATTAATATAAAGTTAGCTAAGTGATTAATAATTTATTAGCAATTAGGATTTATTAGCAATAAACTTTCATAGCTACAATATCTAAAATTTACTAAAAATTAATAAACGGTTTACTTTTAGGATACGGTTAATAACTCAAAATTTAACTTACGTCTTTTCTATTTCGTCTTTTACAAGACAACATTCTGTAATATCGTTTGGAATTAATCTTATCATTTTTATAATTGTGATATAAAAATCGTAATTTATAATGGCTTTTAATATTTCACTTATTTTGTCAATAACATCTGGTTTCAAAGTACAAAAATCCTGGAAGAGTAAAATTATGTTAATTGAGTAAAAATTTACATCTGGTTTCAAATATAAATACTAAAGAAATCATATATATAAAATAAATTATTTGTCTACTTACTTTTGTAGTTGCGTTTCTAATTTAGTTTTGGTACAGGCATCTGCGTAACCCGTAATTTTGATGCATCTCGAAAATATTGTTATTACAGTACCGACATAAAAATCTTCAGCCTTAATGCCTTCACATGTTGTTCTTCTTAGGAAAGTTTTCTGTTTTTAAGTCTAACTGAAATATATATAGTTTTATTATATATATGCATATAAAGAACATTTCATTATCTTAATACGTTAATGCATCTTAATACTTTAATACTTGAATAATGAGATAAATCAATTGACGCGTATAGAAAACACATAATTGCTTTTTTTGAATAATTAATAATAAACATGAAAGCAGAGCGAGTACTGTATTTATAAGCCCAAAGGATTGTGCGAATCAATCCTCCCTGCGGTGTCAATGTGACATGACACGTTAACCTCACTCACTTCGACGCGTGTGATAACGATGACTTGATCGATCTCTCTCGCGAACGCGATTTATTTAGAGGATATAAATAACCTCACTTTAGCTCGTAAGAGACGAGATTAAGCGAGCGAGCAAGCGAGCGAGAGAGAGCGTGAGTTTATTATCACGCACGATATAGTTTACTTACGATATATTGCACGTTATCACTGCACGAGCCCCGACTAAACGCACACGTAAACATCGTAAGCATCATATAACCTCGACGCGGACGGAATATTTCTCGACGACGCGGAAGTCTAAAGCAGCCCATTACATGTACGAGTTTGACTCGTGAGTCCGGCTCGGCGAGCTTGATTCGCGAGTCAAACTCGTACATGTAATGAGACTTGAACGTTTTTCACTACACACACACTCCCGAATAGTCTCGAAATTTAGCTCGTCGGACGCCGAACCCGGCCCGTGACATCCCACCCACGAACGAGTAGAAACCGAGCCGAACCGGACTCGCGACGTGTATGGGCCACTTTACGGTTATGTTTATTACTCCTGTCACCTCACATGTGATCGATCGATCGAACTAACGCATCTCTACGCGTAGAGACTAGAGCGCCGCATAACGGCAAGGGTATGAACGCCACAAGAAAATCAGACTCCCCAGCAGCGCCGCCGCGCCGTTGCGAGAATGTGATGAAAGTCACGATCTGGGACGACGATGACGGATCTTAATTGAAAATTTTACACTTTATCCTATGCATCGTAATATCTCCGCTCGTAGGGCACGTAGCGGAAAAATAAAAACACTTTCCTTATATAAATTTGGTCCAAGCTTTACGATAAGCCTAGTTAGAACTTGATCCGTTCACTGGTTATCGAGATCTAAAAATCTCGGGTACTCGCAACTCGTCGCGTCGCGTATATAGAGCCACGGCTGTCTCGCTCCGCGCGTACTTGGCGCGAGACACTACCGTGTCTCTTGATTCAGCTCTGTGAAGAAATCATATATATTTCTGTCATATTCTATATGATAAAAAAAGTCATTTTTTTCTTTTAATTTTTTTTTGCAAATCGATGAAATAGTACAGAGCCTTCTCGTGCGATCGCGAATCATAGACAAATGTGTCACCGCGGTCTTCGCTTATTTCAGCAATACATCATATTTCGCGATGCTCGCAAGTCTCGCTGTACCATCGAGTCACGGCCACAGAACATATACAATGAGAAGTGCAAGCTCCTTTGTAACGATGGAAACACGAAACGCCGCCGCGCGATCGATGCGCTCCAAGTGGCCTGGAGCTGGTACTACGTTCTATATCTGTGGCTGTGTTCCGAATACACTGCCAGTACTGAAAATCTATAATTTACGTTATACGTAAAGTATAGATTTTCAATACTGGCAGTGTATATCGGAACACGGCCTATATGAACTGTAAATAATATAGAATAATATATGTTAATAAATAATGTTATTTTCGTCATTAAATGATGGAATGCGCAATAAAGAACAAATTAATTGCATATTAAATAAAATACAATTTTATTTCAAAATTTATAACATGAAATACATTTCTATTTCAAAGTGTGTAACATATAATTACATTTCAATTTCAAAGTTTAACATAAAATACATTTTTATGTCAAAGTGTGTAACATAAATACATTTTGATTTCAAATAAAGTCTGTAATAATAGACATTTTAATTTCAAAGTTTAACATAAAATACATTTTTATGTCAAAGTGTGTAACATAAAATACATTTTGATTTCAAATAAAGTCTGTAATAATAGACATTTCAATTTCAAAGTTTAACATAAAATACATTTTTATGTTAAAGTGTGTAACATAAATACATTTTGATTTCAAATAAAGTCTATAATAATAGAACACATAACGGAATATACGATTCTATAATAAGTGGGAAAAAGAAAAAACCGTACAATTAAAGAGTTCGAAAACCAAATATATGAAAGAGAAACTAAAAATGCAAATAAGCAGAAAATGCAACTAAATCACAATGATTTAAATTGCTTGGTTTTTTCGTAATGGCCTGAAGTTTTCTGTACCGGTTTTTTTTTATCTTTAACATACTTATGTATTAAAAACGCTAAATTCTTTTTGACGATTATATCATCACATCGATGATTGCTACAGAAATCACTGCTGTAGTTATTAAAAAATATTTTTGTAAAAGCTGATTCTAAGTTAGACTTATGTCCATTTTCATCGCAAAACTTAAATAATCTATTGTGTAAGTTTTGTATTAACGTAATCAGCTTATTACTTGGATACGTTAACGAATCTTTGTCGGAATATTCCTTAAAAACCGTGTACAGATGATGTTGTTCTTGTTGTGTACAAAACAAATCAATTTTACATGTTGAACAATTTTCATCAGGAAGTTGTAGCCTTTTTAAAAGATAACCCGACACGTAAGAAAGAGCTTGAGAGGCATCAGTGTTTAAATTTTCAAAATCGACCCATGGAAGAGTACAGTCACTAGTGTTCTGTAATGGTTCACTTTCGCCCTCGTGAACGCTGTCACAAGTATTACTTAAAAATTGTTAAAAATTTTCCAAATTTTCACAATTATCGCTTTCACAATTCGCAGATTTGGAAACCGGTGCAGCGAGTTTATTTAATATTACAGTTTTTAACGCAGCTACAAATTGATGGCAAGTGGGATTTGAATTTGCAATTCCATGTTGCCGAATTTGGCAAAACAGATTTTCCAGTGGATCTTGATTTAAATTCCTCATATTTAGAAAGGTGAAGCCAACAGCTTTTAATTGCTGCCACAAATACATGACCGATCTGATTGTTATCATCCAACCTTTCACGAAATGATATTGGTTTGTGACATCCTTTCCGTCAGTTAAATCAAATAATTTCCACTTAGTCATTTCTGACAGTAATCTGCTGTATAACGTTAAGTGAGGCGATTCGTCTTGCAAACAACATCTATACGTCTTGCCGTCATCTGGCTTTATTGTACAACCATTTAAAGAATCAAACAGATCATCTATAAGTTGAACAAACTCTGCCGTTTGTATCGATTCAACTGGAAACAATCCATTGATGTTAGGAATGCTACGAGCATAAATAGCTGCAGCAACAGTATGGCTCAACTGACGCGCTGCAATTTTTACCCTCATCTTAATAAGTGTCATTGAAATTAAAATGATGTTTTTTTAATTTATAAAGAAGTTTAAAGGGAAAATTTTGCTCAACATCAAAAGCATTTTGAATGTACTCAAATTTAGCTACTTTGTTTTCTGCAAATTTAATTTTACAACGAAGCAAGGCGTTTCGAGTGCATTTTAATAAATGAGGAACATCATAAATAATTACTATGGTTTCATACTTGACGACAAACGTGTAACAAGTTGGGTTTGTTTTATTTTCTTTGCACAATTCAGATAAAGCTTTTTTCTGAGTTGAACCCTGGTCGCAAACAACTGCTTTTACTTTCAGTCCAATATCTTGCAATTGCACAATTGATTTGTTATGATGCGTTTCAGATTGCTGCTCGAGATTGTGTTAGTAGTGAAGCAATAAGCTATTACTTGTTTCCATGATTTTCTCAGACCACGTATCATTAAAACAAGAGCATGGTTTGCTGCCCTAGAAGTTCGACCCAACTCACCCAAGTCTTCAAAACCCGAAATTTTTTGTATATGTGCTTCGTAGTGAAAACCGTTACTTAATGAAACTTCATCAAAAACTAATGTGCAATATCGATCCAATTCATGCATTTCATCGCTTTTTACTTTTAACTGTTCCAAAAGGAATTTATTTATACCAGTGTCGAAAGGAATCTTTGATAATATGTCCTTCAGAGTGCGCGTTGATGGTAGCAGGAAGTAGTTGACCAGATATTTGTAAACACGAGGACTTCGTTTATAAATAGATAAAGCAAAAGCTTTATCTTGCTCTGTCCACCGTCTTCCCGCGGCATGACGACCTGCATTACGTAGTTGCGATTGAATGAAATGTGTGGTGACTTCGTTCAGATCTGTTTCCATGCAGTCAAATTACTTGTTATCTGACATCTTTTTTAATTTTTTCAAAGCAGTCCTTTCGTCACTTAATGTCTTTCTTACTTTCCACAGTTGTGCCACAGTTTTCCGATGAATGGAGTACATGATACTTTTTCGTGGTGACATCGTCTTTGACGTAACTCCTGCTTGGGTTAAAAATCCACATTTTCTTTTGTTTGTACGTTCCGTAGAAACACAAGGTGATTGCAATTCATTTGAAGAAATGCTCTGTCCAGGTGTACAATCAATTTGAAACGTGCTATTGTCAGAAAAATTAGCAGGAGTTTGCTCAAAAACAGTATCACTATTCAAAACAGTATCACACATATTTATGTTAACCTCATTGTGATTTAATTCGTTATTCAAATCGATATCGCTACAAACGGCAGATGTTTCACTCATTATTGGCTGACAGTCAAAAGAAGTACTTTCTGTTGTGACTAAATTACTTGACATTTTTGTACGTTTCGTAGAAACACAAGGTGATTGCAATTCATTTGAAGAAATGCTCTGTCCAGGTGTACAATCAATTTGAAACGTGCTATTGTCAGAAAAATTAGCAGGAGTTTGCTCAAAAACAGTATCACTGTTCAAAACAGTGTCACACATATTTATGTTAACCTCATTGTCATTTAATTCGTTATTCAAATCGGGATTCAAATCGTTAATCAAATTGTCATTTAAATCGCTACAAACGACAGATGTTTCACTCATTATTGGCTGACAGTCTAAAGCAGTAATTTCTGTTGTGACTAAATTACTTGACATATCAATGTCTTTTGGTATGACATTTGGGTTCAACAGATGTTTTGTATAGTTAATAAAATCTTCCTTTTGAAAATGAACTTCGCAAATGTACATATTACGGCAATTAATAGTGACATCGATGCCACAAATCATTTTCCATTTCGTAGAAAGGTCAGAATCTTTGGGAAATCTATAAAAGCGTTTATTTGTGACTGCATTGGCTTCACCTTTCGACCAATAATAGCTGTTGGCACAATTGGGAAATTTGCAAGAATATTTCTTTATCAAAGGCATCGTATACAACAGATTGATATTAACCCCAAAAGAAAGTGCAAAGTAAATTAAATTTTAACTGAAAGAAGTGAGAGGACAGAAAGAGGGAGAGGGATACACCGGCCCGGACTCCGCCACCCGCGGTTGACAGTCCCAGCACCTACCGGTGTCGGAGAGGGAGAGGGAGACAGAGGGAGGAAGAGGGAGAGGGAGAGGAAGAGGGATACACCGGCCCGGACTCCGCCACCCGCGGTTGACAGTCCCAGCACCTACCGGTGTTGGCAGAGCGGACTCTATTCCCGAAATCAGACAGTTCCACACATGAAATATTCTTGCAAATTGCCTGATTGTATGCATGTATTACGCTTAAGCAACTCTATAATCGTCGAATCCTATACGCGAGTAAACTACATATCACAGAATGTTACATACTAATCTCTACTACATTAACATTACCGGTTTTTCTCGCTCATCTGTGATGGTTCTTGTGCATACTCAAGTCGGTTATGTGGTGGAAGGTCTTCTGACATGTTATACTTGCGTTGTTCGTCAGGCATGTGCGACTCATCGTGTTTCGCTAGACTGATCTTATTACTTCCTTTCAGGGCCTTCGGTATTGCCTTCGGTAGCAGCAGTCTGAAACATTAAACAATACAATAAGATTCACACACTTAAAAGATAGATTCACAATCAGAGACAGATAGGTATCTGTCTATATCAGAGACAGATAGGTATCTGTCTATCTATCTATCTATCTGTCTATTTATCTATCTATCTGTCTATCTATCTATATAATCTGTCTATCTATCTATCTAGATACTATCTATCTAAATCTCTCTTCTTTTTCCTGTTTCCTTACTTAGACTTTATCAGATTCTTATAACCTGTTATTAAACAAAAATATGTGTATCAAATTATTCAAATCCTAGCTAATCTAAGAATAACGTAAAATTTTTAAAATAAGTGGTTTTTTGATTATGCTAATAAAATTTGTTCGATTTAGAATTATTTTTCAATTTCTTTTTATTACAATGACAGAGCAGTGGTAAAAATAAGATTATATTTATAGTACCTGGCTCGTTATATATTTTTAAGGATTAATAAGATTCTGTTAATTGTTACAAGAATTTCATTGTTCAGTTGTCAAGACGAGGATTTCCATGTCTCAATATGTTTATTACGGTTATCATCGTTATCATATATGATTTTTTAGATATTGACATACATCCATAAACGAGAGAGAGAGAGAGAGGGGGGGGGGGGGAAAGAGAGAGAGAGGGAGAGAGAGGAGTAAGAAGTGTGAGAGTGTGAAGTTATATAGCCTGTCACAGCAAATTTATTGTTCAGTAAGTGTATATGTTACAGTAAATGCATGAATGCATAATTTTTCTGCATTTCTTACATATTATATTATCAGTATGTATGTGCCTGCATTGATTAGTAAATGTATATATCTATATGTTACACAGTAAATGTATAAATGCATAATTTTTCTGCTATTCTTACATATTATATTATCAATATGCATGTATATGCAAACTAGTAAGTGTATGTATCATAGTAAATATGTAAATGAATAATTTGTCTGCTATACTTATATTATTATGTTATCAATATGTATGTGCATAAGCATTTGCTGAGTTGACACGTTTATTGTAATTTATTGTAATATATGCACTTACTAGTCAGTATACATATACATACCTATTGCTAATATAATATATATAAGTATAGCAGACAAATTATGTATTCACACATTTAATGTAACATATACACTTACTAGTCAATATATGCACGTACATATTGATAAAAAAAATGGTATAACAGACAAATTAGGCATTCCATATTTACTGTAACATACACTTACTAATCAACATATATATATATATTGTACAGTATATATGTACAAGGGCGAGTCAAATTTAAACGAGACTTTTTTAATAATACTTTATTGAAGCAAGATATGACAATGCGACACACAAGGCTACTTTTCTACATACCCTCCCTCCCTTTCGATGCATTTTTGCCAGCGAATGGGCAACTTTTTGATACCACTATCGTAAAAAGACGTGGGGCGGTCGTGGAGCCATTTGCGCACGAATTCCTCTACTTGATTGTTGCTTTCAAACCGCTGCCCTCCTAAGGCATTTTTGAGGGGCCCGAACAGATGATAGTCGCAAGGACTCAAATCGGGGCTGTAAGGAGGGTGGTCCACTGTCGTCCAATGCATTTGCTCCAATTGGGCTCGAGTTACGGCGGCGGTGTGGGGACGGGCGTTGTCGTGAAGAAGAAGCACACTTCTGATTGGAACGCCGCGTCTTTTTGAGCGGTAGGCGGCTTTCACCTTCACCAGCAAATCGCAGTAGTATTGAGCATTGATTGTCTTTTGTTCGGTTAAGAAATCAGTGAAAACCACGCTTTTGTGATCCCAAAACACGGTTGCAAGGACCTTCCCCGCAGACAGCACTGTTTTGGCTTTAATTGGTGCAAGTTCGTCTTTCGTTCGCCACGCCATACTTGCTTGTTTGGACTCGGGGGTGTAATAATGGACCCAAGTCTCATCACACGTCAGTATCCGATGCAAAAATCTGTCTCCTCATCGTAACGAGCGAGGAGCCTCTGAGAGATCTCAAGTCGCGTAGCCTTTTGTTCAGCATTAAGGAGGCGGGAGACCCATCTTGCGGAAATCTTTCGAAATTTCAACACGTTTTTTATTATTGACTGGGCACTACCATGACTAACACCCACTTCGGCGCATATTTCGTCAATTGTCACCCGCCGATTGCCCTCAATAAGCTCGCGAATTCGAGCATCGTTCGTCTCGGTGTTGCTAGTGCGAGCGCGACGCACGTGCGTTACATTTTCAACCTTGCTTCGTCCCGTAGCGAACATCTTATGCCATTTGAACACCTGGCTTTTCGATAACGTGTCTCTACCGAACTGTCGACGTAGTCTGAACAGAATATTGGCTGCTTTAACATTTTCCCCCGTTAAAAACTTTATTATAACGCGTTGTGCAATGACACTAGGTACCGGCTGTTCAGTCATCGCGATTGCTACTGACGAAACGATGTGGAAGGGCGACCAACCATGTCAAACTGACCGACACAGATACGCTAACACCTCCATCCAATCGCGGCGTCCCAGGGCTGCTATATCGGCAGTGAGATAAAAAGTCTCGGTTAAATTTGACTCGCCCTCGTATATATATAATGTAATATGTAAGCATAGCAGACAAATTATGCATTTGCATTTACTGTAACTGAAACACTTACTAGTTTATATATACACATACATACTGATAATATAATATCTTTGCTGTTTTGTGGAATAAATTTTACATTTTTGCATTTTACAATCAAATTCTCACCATTCTTTTGCAAACAATTATGACAATTTTTGTGTTATGTCATTGTTGCAGCAAATGAGCGAAATATATATATATATATATATTTTGTCTCACTTGTCTCATTTGCCGTTCTAGCCGATGAGCAAAGAAATACGCCGCGTACGGACATATGCGTTTTTACGTTCTTGCCTGATCGGTGATATATATATATATATATGTATACTTTTGAGAGAGCGCCTAAGTCTGCTCCCACCTTGCTTTCACCGATCAGGCAAAAACGTAAAAACGCATAAATTTGTTGGTTCCAAAAGTAAGAGCCAATCACGTTCGATTGCTACTGACCCTTGTAACCATCTCCGATAGAAAACGATAAAAAATTTCTTATCGTTTTTAATACGGTTTGTGAATCGTTTATTTACGGTACTCTATCAGAAATTCACGTTACAAAATACTTGGGATCCTATCGTAAATGTCTTATCAGCTATACATCAGTTTTTATCGTTTTTAATATGCTTAGAGAATCGTTTATTTACGGTACTTATCAGAAACTCACGTTACAAAATACTTGGGATCCTATCGTAAATGTCTTATCAGCTATACATCAGTTTTTAGCGTTTTTAATATGGTTAGTGAATCGTCCCTTACAGAAAAAAAACACTAAAAGTACTCAGTAATAAATTATTGTAAATACTGGCAGTAATATTTTGGCCGGTACTTCAGAAATACTGGGCAGTACTGGATTACTGGGAGTAATTTATTACACAGAACAACTGATGCTTAGTTTTGAATTACTGGATATTGAGTACTGGTGAAAAATTACTGAAACTACTTGTTGTGAAAAGTACTGAATTACGAAGAACCTCGTGAAGACGTCTCTCTATATATAGGGATCGATGTTGAATCTTGAATACGGGTTACGGGCTCGGCGATGCGCCGCATATTGAGCGCGAGCCATACTATTCCCGGCGCGTAAGCCCGCGCTGTCGTGCCGCGCCGCACGGTCTCCGTCGTATGTTCATAGCGGACAGCAAGGGCCTATTGCACAATAATTTCCAATTAATAATATTAGTGAAAAACAAAGCTCTTTCACTAATATTATTAACTTGTAAATTATTGTGCAATAGGCCCCTACCGCCACATAATTTATAGAGCAAAACGAGATAACAGAAAAATGATGATTTCTTATAATTAAATAGTTATTGTTAAATAATATTTTAAGTAAATATTAATATTAAATAAATGTTTTTTTTAAATTATTATAGTAAATAAATAATTATTGTAAAATTAATATTAAATTAATGTCAAATAAATGTTAAATATACGTTTTCTTTAAATCATTATTGCAAATAAATAATTAATATAAAATAAATATTAAATTAATGTCAAATAAATGTTAAATAAATGTTTTTTTAAATTATTGTTACAAATAAATAATCAATATTACATAAATATTATATTATTGCCGAATAAATGTTAAATAAATGTTTTTTAAAATCATTATTGTAAATGAATAATTTATCAAATTAAATTTTTTATACGCTGGCGAAGTAAATGTGTTTCATCGTGTTTAAATAATTTATGTAAAATAAATATCAAATAATGTTTAATAAATGTTAAATACATGTTTTTTCAAATTATTATTGCAAATAAATAATTAATATAAAATAAATATTAAATTAATGTTAAATAAATGTTAAATAAATGTTTTTTAAAATCATTATTGCAAATAATTAATCAATATAACACAAATATTAAATTAATGTTGAATAAATGTTAAATAAATGTTTTTTTTAAATCATTATTGTAAGTGAATAATTTATGCCATAATACGGATTTTACGATTCTAGTAATAAATGACTCCTGTCGATCCTTAAATAAATTATATGAATTCAGTACTTCAGGCGTTTGCCGCCCCAGTGTTGAATCTCATCTATACCAATACTTGAGTACTAGACCAAGTAATGAATTACTAGGAAAACTACTTACTCATTCTATCAGTACTTCACGTCTAAGCTCAACTACTAGAATCTCTAATACTTCAGTACTTTTTTACTATATAAGCAAATACTGAAGTACTTGTATCAGTACTTCGAATCCCGGAAGAACTACTAATAATACTAGATATTACTCATTTGCCAGTAGTTAAACTACTGACTAAATACAAGAATGAAATACTAATCGCCAGTAAAAAATCACCAGACTCAGTAATAAATTACTGACCAACCAGTAATACTTTTCTGTAAGGAGTTTATTTACTATATTCTATTAGAAACTCACGTTACAAAATACTTGGGATTCTGGCTTGAGATTCTGGGATACTTGGCTTTCAAACGATTCAATTTATATCATTGATATACGATAGAAAACGAACCGATTAGCTGCCGTACAGAAGATGATAAGTTGTCTGTCGGAAAATCCTGATAAGAAACGATAGATGTGTCGGTTCGGTTAAGTTGTATAAATATCGACGAGATGTCTATCGTTTTAACCTTATAAAAACATATGCAAAGTAGAGGGCTTTCAAACGATTCAATTTACATCATTGATATACGATAGAAAACGAACCGATTTGCTGCCGTAAAGAAGATGATAAGTTGTCTGTCGGAAAATCCTGATAAGAAACGATAGATGTATCGGTTTGGTTAAGTTGTATAAATATCGACGAGATGTCTATCGTTTTAACCTTATAAAAACATATGCAAAGTAGAGGGCTTTCAAACGATTCAATTTATATCATTGATATACGATAGAAAACGAACCGATTTGCTGCCGTAAAGAAGATGATAAGTTGTCTGTCGGAAAATCCTGATAAGAAACGATAGATGTGTCGGTTCGGTTAAGTTGTATAAATATTGACGAGATGTCTATCGTTTTAACCTTATAAAAACATATGCAAAGTAGAGGGCTTTCAAACGATTTAATTTATATCATTGATATACGATAGAAAACGAACCGATTTGCTGTCGTAAAGAAGATGATAAGTTGTATGTCAGATAATTGTGATAAGAAACGATAGATGTATCGGTTCGGTTAAGTCGTATAAATATCGATGAGATGTCTATCATTTTATTCTTATATATCCGTATTAATGCATGCGGCAAAATTATTTCCATAAATAACGATATATATTATATCGTGTATATACGATTGATTAAGACGGGCAATAATTGTACATATAGAAAACGATTCATAACTATAACATTTGTATAGTTATTTTCTTATTCGGATCGAAAACGATAGAAACCGATTCGATTCGATTAATGTTTTATCTCTCTTCTGAATATGCAACGATAGAACCGATAAGATACGATTAAAAACGATACAGATATCTGTATATATAGCCGTTTTTAATCGTTTTCTATCGGAGATGGTTACAAGGGGAGCGATTTGTTCTGCTGAACGCAAGGTCGGTTCCGAAATTTTCGCACAGCTGCTGCTTTTTATTGTCTGCATGGAATGATAAATCCTTCTCCAGAATTAAAGTATAAACGCAAACGGATACGGCACTGTTCGATTTTATACCGAGAAAGAAAGAAATTATAAAATAACATTTATATTTACCGACCTTGATTCTCTGCAGTACCCTCTACCGTGATATGTCGGAACTAAACTTGACGTATTTCTTACTCTAGACATGGAAATCTCGGGCGTATACAGACCGAAAATTTTCGCACAGCTCCAGATTTTTATTGGCTGTATAGAATTATAATTCCTTTTGCAGAATTAAAGTAGACACTCCAACGGACGCGGCTCTGTTGTTGCATTGTGCATGAAAGCTACCAAATTTGTGTATAAAGCTGATGTTTTCACGACTTGTCAACTCTAACCTTGGCGGTGTATCTATTCTAAAGGTAAATATAAATGTCATTATACTTTCTTTCTTCCTCTGCGTAAAATCGATCAGAGTCGTATCCGTCTGCGTTTATACTTTAATTCTGGAGAAGGATTTATCATTCCATGCAGTCAATAAAAAGCTGGAGCTGTGCGAAAATTTGTCAATTTGTCAGTAATTTTCTCGGTAAAACAGCGACATCGTCGGAGTTCGGCCTTCGGTTTAGGATCCCCTTAAGTCTAGGCCTTCAGTCCGTACGCTGACATTAACTCATAAGCATTGTTTCGTTACTGAAACCAGACGGTAGATCATCATGACATTGATATTACACTGTCTGGTAAGTGAATTTTACATCTTTATAAAGAAACATACGAATTGCAGCTAACTTTTCAATTTCATTTTATTTAAAAGGCAGCATTTACTTTATGTTTAATCTTTTATAACAACTTTACCGCCCAGCTCCAATGTTTTTCGAATATGACAACATTTCTCATTTATTTATGCGTTATGGATGATTAGATTTAAGAAATTATTGCGAAATATTACACCGAAGAAAGTCTAAACTAAGATCAAAACATTTGTAATGTATTTTAAGTTATTGAATATTGCGTTATTATTTATTATTCGCTTTAAGATTGGCGTTTTGTTTTTATTTGCCTTAAGTTTCAAAAATATTTATCCTCTTTTTATAATATTTAACAAAATATTCTGTTTAATATTTTGCAGAACGTAAGGAAGGAATGTAGGGAACGTAGGGAAGGAATGTAGGGAACGTAGGGAAGGAATGTTTCATTTATTTTTGCGAACGAGAAGTTTTCTGACGTTTTGAAATATTAGTAGTCCTGATAAGGAAGGACTGTTTTGCTGTAAACTGCTAGCTCTGAAAAGAGCCGTTGTTTAGTCCGGAAAAGGACTGTTACGCATGAAATTGATAGTCCTCAAAAGGACTGCTTTCTTAGTCCTAAAAAGGACTTATTACATTAAGTTTTCGAAATGAGTTCCGTGAGCCTTAATACATGCTTCCGCACAAGGAATTAAATTTTCTCGTACGCGTCGAAGCATCATCAGTCCATCGACAGTTTGAACAGCTATTTGCATTTTTGCAACGACTTCGGGTGAAGCTGCCTCTGTTACGTATAAAATTCTCTTCAAATTACTCCAAAGGACAAAATCTAACGGCGTGAGATCGGGTGAACTGTTAACAATCAATATAAAAAATATTAAAGCATTTTTTTACATCCTTCTTCCTCTCCTTTCTAAATTAAAACTTTTGCGTAACATACAGGCCTCTAATTGATCTATGTTGTGCTATCGAAAACCGAATGTTCGCGCGCGAGCGAGATTTGTCGCGACGAACGTGAGATGCCGGGATCGCTCAGAGAGAGCGAGAGGTGAGAGCGACGGGAGCGAGGAAGGCGCGAGAGAGAGGGAGAGAGAGGTGACTTTGGAGCGAGATGTTTTGGAGCGTGAGTTAAGAACAAGAGATGTCAAAAGTCGTTGGATTGGTCGAAGGTCAATTTTAAACGTAACAAAATGTCTTTTGTTACACAATAAACAATCACTTTATTACGACCACTGACGTTAACAATTTGTATGTTTGAATGCACAAGCCTTCACAGATTTGGTCTTTGTGCAATCTTACACGAGCGGCGCATAATCAGAATGCAAGTCAATGTTGAACGCTCGCACAGTCAGAACAAAGCGCGTTGGAAAAGATATATCGGAGCGATAAGATGATTTCATTCACCACTGAATTGTCGGCGGGAATTCTCGGCTTCGATGCAATACGAGAGTGCATCAGACGCGCACCATTGATCGCGGTCGCGTTCTCGTAGATCAGAAAATTCGCACACGACTTTCCGCGAATGTTCTAGAAGGTTCTCCGGGTTAACGACTCGGCAATAATCACAAATCGCAAAACGCTCGCTTGAAGAATAGAACTCGTCCGATCTTTGTTTCGACGATGGCTATCGATTAGCCAAAATTCGTCTCTTAGGGAGGGAGTGACGTGACGCTCTTATTGGCGAACGTTTCCGCGAACGCGTCGTACGTTCCTTGGAACGCGTGGAAGATATCGAGACATTACTCGAGAATCGATATATTCCATAACGAAAAGAGAATCATGAATCTACATTAATAAATTATAACCGTTTATCGATCCTAAACATATAATGATAATCATGAACATATAAGAATACATCTTGCATACAAGAACAATCTGAATTAATGATTATCAATCTTGAACATCGAAAAAACGCCCATTTTGAAAACTGGTAACGCCTCGGTATGTATGCGATGGTTCCCCGTTTTGCTGGAAAAACATATTTGTTTTTTGCAAGAGAGGAATTTCTTCGAGAAGATCTGGTAGCCATTGTGTTAGAAAATTCGCGTAATATTTTCCCTATAAAAGATACATCTTTAGTACATATCGATACATATTGGCAAATGTATCAGGAGATTTTTAATATTTTTATCGTTAAAATGTCTGGTGGAAGTGTGGGACCGATAATTCTGTCGCCCATAATGTCTGCACAGAAGTTTCTTTATGTTGGAAGCTGCGCGTGCGGGTCACGCGTGAGTTATAATACCATCATAATAATGCTCATTATGACAGCTAAGCATTTACCTTTGCACGTAAATAAGAATTCGTCAGTCCATGTAATATTTACTAGAAAATTTTTGTCGGCTTTATTATTATGTAGAAGCTAACGAAAGAAATTCTCTTTGGCACAGTGATCTCTCACATGTAATTCTTGCACCTGTGCATAAAATGAGTAAAATAATTCACATTTGAATACCCTGTGAACAGTTACGTGTCCAACGTGTCGCACGGCCTATCGCACGTGTACTAATCGTAGGATCTCTCAATCATCTCTAAAATGTTCTCTTCCATTTTGAGCGTTCTAATCCGACGATTACGACCAACATCAACGAATTTTAGTATCAAACCATTACTATTTCAAATCTTCTGGTCTAATCTTCCAAAAGTTTTGTAAGGATATCAGGCGGTCAGGGCAACTTTATCTCGTTTCACTTTCTCAACTTTATTATCTCGCGTGCGTTACAGTCGTGCGGTCCGCTTGCCATCTTCCGCATTACTCTTCTCTCTGTTCTCTGGCGATCGTCGTCGCGTTCCTAGCTAGCGCCATACGTGGCGGCGTTACAGCGTATTAATTAACATTAATTAACTAAGACTCACTCAACCGCTATAATTAAGGATATCAGGCGGTCAGGGCAACTTTATCTCGTTTCACTTTCTCAACTTTATTATCTCGCGTGCGTTACAGTCGTGCGGTCCGCTCGCCATCTTCCGCATTACTCTTCTCTCTGTTCTCTGGCGATCGTCGTCGCGTTCCTAGCTAGCGCCATACGTGGCGGCGTTACAGCGTATTAATTAACATTAATTAACTAAGACTCACTCAACCGCTACAATTCGGCCATTCCTGACAATATGTCCGTCCTCGGACACATATAGAGATAACATAAAATAAATCATCGCATTTATACGCTCTGGATCAATTGTACAACAAAACATAAATTATAGTTATCATATAAGTATGAACGCTAATCTAACACATGTACTTACATCTAAACGAAACTTAAGTTTATTATTGTAGGTATTCTATGTGACCTCAGACTCTGGAGTAGAGTTTTGTCGCCAAGGTTTCATATTACAAGCTTGCCATACACCCTTATATGGCTTTTGTGTATTTTGAAAACCTTCCACATCGGCTATAAGATATCTATCGTTACGCAGTCGCTTTACAATAGAATACGGTCCCTTAAAACTAGGAATAAGTTTCTTACAGATACCTGGAGTGTTTTCGAAGTTCCTAAGCATAACTAAGTCTCCCTCATGATATTCAAACGCTGGTTTACATTTTTTATCATAGTATTCCTTATTATACTTTTGTGTACGCTCAATCTGTTTGGAAGCTTTTTCTCTAACCTTATCTAAATTATCGCGATTGATTTCATCTAACTCGTCCCTACTATCTTGTAAATATTCTTTAAGATCGTCGATTGGCTCTCCGCGTTGTTCTACGCCAAAAAGTAATTTACTCGGAGTTTCACCGGTAGATTTGTTCACCGTATTGTTTATAGAATATTCCGCGTTAGCTAAAAATTTGTACCATTTGTCTACTGTATCGTGTGACAATTTACCTAGTAGCGGAGTAAGGATTCTGTTGATCCTCTCAACCTGGCCATTCGCTTGCGGTGATCCGGTAGCGATCTTTATATGCTTGACATGACTTTCCTCAATAAACTCTTGGAATTCGCGCGAGGTAAAACAAGTTCCACGATCAGATACTATAATCTGCGGCCTGCTATAGTTTTAGAAATATCGCATTAAACAATTAATAGCTTCCTTGCTAGACGTCGTTTTCGTCGCATAAAGTTTTACAAATTTTGTGAAAGCATCTATCACTACTAAAATATATCGCTTTGTTGCTTGTTGCTTATCCATGGGTCCAAGATGATCCACATGTATAACAGAAAATGGAACATTACCCTTAGGAACTAGATGGAGAAAACCTTCGCGTTTCCCAGAAATAGGCAAATAGGAAATACACTTTAGATAATTCTTAATATGCGTATCTATCTTTTCTTTTAATTTCGGGAACCAATAGTTTTGAATAATTGCCTGATATGTTTTTTCTGTACTGAAATGTCCCATCTCATCATGATACTTAAATATCACGTTTTTCTCCATCTGTTCGGGTACATAGAAGAGTAATCTTTCACCACACTTACGATAGATAAGGCCGTTTCGCATTTCGAAAAACTTCGGTTTGTTCTAACGTATCTCGGATCTCTACAATCTTTGGATCTCGACTTTGGCAAATAGTAAGATTCCATTCAAATGGATTATCTTCAATGACGCCTACGGCGCGGCTAAGTGCATCTACGTGTCTCATCCGTGCGGAAGACCTATGCTCTAACGTATAATCATAACCTAATAGTTCTAACGACCAACGAGCAATTCTAGGATTTACATCTTTCTTCTTTAAGGTCATTGTCAACGAATTACAATCAGTGAATATCTTGAATTTGATGCCTTGTAAATAAATACGGAAACGCTTTAACGCATATATAATCGCTAATGTTTCTAACTCAAAACTATGCAACTTAGATTCAGATTCTGTCGTGCGCTTCGAAAAGTAAAATATAGGGTGAAATATACCATCCGATTTTTTCTGCATCAATACGGCTCCAAAACCTATTGTGCTAGCATCGCAGTGTAATTCAGTTTCATCTGTTGGACTATATAAAGCTAAAATTGGAGCTTTAATAAGCTTAGTCTTTAGACATTCAAATATTTTAAACTCTTCTGGACCAAATGTAAACTTCGTGTTTACTTTTAGTACGTCATACAGCGGTTTAGCTATAATAGAGTAACTTTCTATAAATTTTCTAAAGTAGGAACATAACTCAAGGAAACTGTGTAACTCACGGGTGCTTTTTGGGATAGGAAAGTTGGTCACAGCTTCCACGCCTGATTTTGTTGGGCTGATTCCCTTTTCCGAAATCCTATATCCCAAATAATCTATTTCAGTCTGCAAAAATCTACATTTATCTAGTCTCAAGAAACGAAGATTATTTACTAAAACTTTTAACACTTGTTGCAATACTTCTAAATGCTGCTCTAATGTCTCTGTAGCTATAATAATATCATCTATATACAGTTTTACCAATCCCGAACTTATCAACACTGAGAAAGCTCTAGTAAGGTATCGTTGAAACACAGACGGCCCTGTTTTTAAGCCAAAAGGCATTTTAACCCACTCGAACTGTCCCAATGGTGTCACGAACAAGGTATACTTGATAGAATTCTTAGCAACACTAATATGATGAAATCCATCTTTTAAGTCTATGGTACTGAAGTACTTTCTACCATTTAAATCTTCGAGTTCGTCCTCAATAATCGGCATGGGAAAATTGTCGCGATCAATTACCTTATTCAATACCCTATAATCGACGCACATTCGCAGTTCACCATTTTTCTTTTTTACCATCACAATAGGCGACGCATATTCGGAGGTACTGGCTCGTATAATTCCCTTCTCTAACAGTCGATCTAAGATTTGCTTCAACTGGCCCTTTTCCACATAAGATAACCTGCGAGGCGTACAATGGAACGGCTGTGTGTTCTTGAGCTTTAATTCCAGCTCCACCTTATTTTCCGGTTCCATTGGTCTCTCTGACTGTACATAAATTTCCTGAAACATCTTTTTAAATTGTTGTTGAACATCGACAGATATATTGGGATTAATGATCAGCGAATCGGTAGGATCGCTCTCCGACTGACTACTATCTATATTCATGATCTCGCGAATCGGATCAGACTTTTCTGTATTCGACAACGTTAAGTCAAATATTCGTAAAACATCCCTACCTAAAATAGCAGAAGTTATCATTGTATTCTCTGGTACTACATAAACGACAATGTTATCTTGTGTAACACCATTCAATGTTATGCTTACAGTAATCTTACCCTTAATCATTAACTTTGCGCCATTAATTCCGTAAAAATGACCGACTGAACTATCTACAGGTTGTGTTACCTCATCATTTATAAAACGCTCTTTAATAATACTTATCGCACTTCCGGTGTCCAATAACATGTCTAGACAGAGTATTCGACGCAAACTAGAGTCCTTCACTTCGAATGTGACGATCTTACGAAACTCGTCTTCCTTTAGAGCATCTCTATAAATGTTGCTAACTTCCGACGCTTCCTTATTACTAGGACAGTCCTTCACAATATGTCCTGCTTCTCCACATCGAAAGCATGTTCCTTTTTCTTTCTTGGGCTCCCTGCAGACCTTCGACGAATGTCCCAATTTATTGCAGTTGAAACAGCGAATCCTCTTCTCCTGCTGCCTGTCTTTATCCTGCTGCGTCTCGGATTTTGCGCTTGACTTTTCGCCATGTGTCTCACGCTTCGGACCTGCCTTGGTATCACTCGGAATGTGAATCTTCTTAAAAGCTTCCAATAATGCTGATGCCGACTCAAAATTTTGTATTCGAACTTGATTCCTCAAGGTTATGTTTGTTATTCCATCTATCATGTGCTCCAAGATATCTTCTTCCTCAACGGGTACTTGATTTCCTAGAATCAACTTGTCATAATAATATTCGTTGAAACTCTCGTCTGAACGCCACATTCTGCGCTCGAATTTCTTCCTGCGCTCTAACCTACTCGGACGGTAATCAAAAGCTATACACATTGCTTGTAATAATTGATTCAGGCTCATTTCAATATAATCTGATTTAGAATGAAACCACTGTTGGGCCTTTCCTTTCAGTTTCGAGCTAATAAGTATCTTCGCTAAATTATCATCAAGCTCATACGTGCGACAAAGTAAACGCACCTGTTTTTCCCACTCAGAGAAATAAGAATCTACTCCGTTAAATTCTCTTAATAACTCACCTATGGCCTTGACGTTGACATTTGGTCTTGTGCTCATCGAACTGTCACTATGTCGGGGTGAGTTTCTCAGCATTTCCGTTTCTCGTCGTGCCAGGGCTAATTCTCTCTCCATAAGCTCCCTCTCACGATGCATGAACTCGATTTCTCTGCGCAGCCAGTCGTGTGTTTGCTGTTCTCCGACGGTACTCCGCTGTCCCTCTGCACCTCCTACAGCTCCGACCGTATTCTGCTGTTCTTCTGCACCTCCTACAGCTCCTTCGGTATTCTGCTGTTCTTCTGCACCTCCTACAGCTCCTTCCGGATCATCCGGTTCGTTCACCCAATCTCCAGAGGGATCGGCTTCCATTAACCGTGCTATAAGCTCGTTCTTCGCACCATTCGTCGCGAGCTGTCGCTTCCTCAGCTTCGCTTTCAACTCGACCACTGTAAACTTGGTGTAATCCCGGGACGGCATTGTGTTTATTTTCGTTACCGACGACACTCAAGTTTTTTCGCAACCAAACGATGTTTTCGTTGCTATGGTGGGCAACCAAATGGCGGATAACGATGTTCTCGTTGCGTAATTTCACTGTTTCTAACGCTAAAGGTTCTCTCTAGTCGTTACCGCACACTTTACACTCGACCTCGTCTATATGCACGAAGCGCGACATTTCAACGCCACACGCATCGACGGGATATCTTCTCGTACCGTCTCTCACGATCACCAATTCAGCCTGTGATCTGTGATATCTTTCTCGGGTCCTCGGTTACATCCTCGAGCTGCACATCCTTCGGTATATCCCACTTCTGACTTGTAAGGATATCAGGCGGTCAGGGCAATTTTATCTCGTTTCACTTTCTCAACTTTATTATCTCGCGTGCGTTACAGTCGTGCGGTCCGCTCGCCATCTTCCGCATTACTCTTCTCTCTGTTCTCTGGCAATCGTCGTCGCGTTCCTAGTTAGCGCCATACGTGGCGGCGTTACAGCGTATTAATTAACATTAATTAACTAAGACTCACTCAACCGCTACAGTTTTTTTATCTAGATACAAGTTTTGCATACCGTTCCGCACACAGTCTTTCCGCACACGCACTTGAACAATTTGCTTCACTGTAAATTGAATACATATCGGTATAAATATTCCTTACTACTATACCGACAGATTCTTTATGCCACGAATTTTTTACGAGATAAAACAAATACTTTATAATATAAAACAAATGTAACTCGATTTATCGACATTTTCTTTTGTGGCATCATCAAGCGTCTCGCATGCAAATTAGATATTTTTTGCGAAAGAAAAATGTATCGGTATAGTAATAACGAATACGCTGATATGTATTTAATTTATGGTGAAGCTCAGTGTGTAAGTTCGCGTGCGGTAAGACTGTATGCGGAACAGTATCCGAATCGCATGCATCCCGGTCGAAGAACTTTTGAACGGTTAGACCAGAGAATTCGGAATAGTAATTGCTTGATGCCGAAACTCGTTGACGTTGGTCGCAATCGTCGGATAATGTCTGAAATGGAAGATAACTTCTTAGAGATGGTTGAGGAGGATCCAACGACAAGTACACGTGCAATAGGCCGCGCATTAAATGTTGATCACGTAACAGTTCACAGGGTATTGAAAAGTGAATTGTTATACCCGTTTCATCGTAGAGAAGTACAAGAACTAAATGTGAGAGATCACCGTGCCAGAGAAAATTTCTGTCGTTGGCTTCTACATAATAATGAAGCCGACGAAAATTTCCTGGCAAATATTATGTGGACCGATGAGTCACTATTTACGCGTACGGGTATGTATAACTGTCATAATAAGCACTATTATGACGTTATTAACCCATCCGTGACCCGCACGCGTAGCTTCCAACATAGATGGAAGCTAAACTATTGGGCAGGCATTTTGGGTGATAGACTTATCGGTCCCGCCCTTCTACCAGACATTTTGACGGTAAAAGTATTAAAAATCTCCTGATCCATTTACAACATGTATCAATATGTACTAAAAATGTTTCTTTTATAGAGAAGAAATTACGCGGATTTTTTAACGCAACGGCTACCAGATCTTCTGGAAGAAATTCCTCTCTTACAAAGAAGAGTTATGTTTTTCCAGCAAGACGGGGCACCACCGCATGTGTACCGAGGCGTTACTAATTTTCTAAATGAACGTTTTTCCGGTCGTTGGATAGCGCAACATGGACCAATCAGATGGCCCGCACGGTAAGAAAAGGTTAAAAAAGATAGGAGAGGGAGGAGGATGTAAAAAAAAGTGCATTAATACTTTTCATATTGATTGTTTGTTAACAGTTCACCCGATCTTACACCGTTAGATTTTTTTCTTTGGGGTCATCTGAAGAAGATAGTATACGCAACAGAGCCCGCTTCACCCGAAGAAGTCATTGCAAGGATGCAAGTAGCTGTTCATACTGTCGATGGACCGATGCTTCGACGCGTACGAGAAAATTTAATTCTCCGTGCGGAAGCATGCATTGAGGCTCACGGGGCACATTTTGAAAACTTATTGTAATAAGTCTTTTTTAGGACTAAAAAACAGTCCTTTTGAGGACTATCAATTTCATGCGTAACAGTCCTTTTCAGGACTAAACAACGGCTCTTTTCAGAGCTAGCAGTTTACAGCAAAACAATCCTTATCAGGGCTACTAATATTTCAAAACGTCAGGAAACTTCTCGTTCGCAAAAATAAATAAAACATTCCTTCCCTACGTTCCATACATTCCTTCCTTACGTTTTGCAAAATATTAAACAGAATATTTTGTTTAATATTATAAAAAGAGGATAAATCTTTTTAAAACTTAAGGAGGGTGGTTGCTCAAATCAAAATGATAAGAATTAGTTCAAATTTATGGAGGATATTCATCTATGGGAATCTGTCGTCCATACCAAAATTCAAGACAATTGTCTACATGGTTGTCGAGTAATTAATTATTGAATTATTTATTTTTGCTATGTCGCTCGTGTATATCAAAATGATAAGAATTAGTTAAAATTTATAGAGGATATTCGTCTATGGAAATCTGTCATCCATGCCAAAATTGAAGACAATTGTCTGCATGGTTGTCGAGTTATTAATTATTGAAGTTATAAACTTCAATAATTAATAACTCGAAAACCATGTAGACAATTGTCTTCTACTTTGGCATGGACGGCTTATTCCCATAGACGAATATCCTCCATAAAAAACTAATTCTTATTTTTTTTTTTTAACTGATTTGAGCAACCACCGGAAGATAATTGTGTGCATGGTTGTCAAGTAATTAATTATTAAAATTATACTTCTATACACCGGGCAAAACATTATACATAACTTATACATAGCAAAAATATTAAAAGTGCAAGCAACGCGTAAGTACAGCAATGCGAACACACCTCTAAATTTTCCCCTCTTGCCGCGCCGCCTGCCACTCAGCGGGACACTAGCCAACCTCCTTAAGGCAAATAAGAACAAAATGCCGATCTTAAAACGAATAATAAATAATAACACAATATTCAATAACTTAAAATACATTACAAATGTTTTGATCTTAGTTTAGACTTTCTTCGGTGTAATATTTCGCAATAATTTCTTAAATCTAATCATCCATAACGCATAAATAAATGAGAAATGTTGTCATATTCGAAAAACATTGGAGCTGGGCTGTAAAGTTGTTATAAAAGATTAAACATAAAGTAAATGCTGCCTTTTAAATAAAATGAAATTGAAAAGTTAGCTGCAATTCGTATGTTTCTTTATAAAGATGTAAAATTCACTTACCAGACAGTGTAATATCAATGTCATGATGATCTACTGTCTGGTTTCAGTAACGAAACAATGCTTATGAGTTAATGTCAGCGTACGGACTGAAGGCCTAGACTTAAGCGTAAGGTGAAATGAGTACAGAGAAATATCATAAAGCATCATATAACAAAGTAACACTCGTAAATAAATAAAATAAGTTAACAAATAAAACAGGCTACAGATGTCAATTGTGTGGAAATCTCTCGACAATAGAAGAACAATCATTAGAAATATTTTTTCATTTACTAGTGTTATTTTGTTATATGATACTTTATGACATTTGTGTGTAGGGGAGGCCGGGGTGAGACCGTCAAGAGGGTGAAATCGTCAAATCAAATATCTTGGAACCTGTATATTGTGCGAACTCGCTATTAACATTGTAAACGCGTCTCATGGTACCCATGTGACCAACGGAGTTTCGGCAGATTACCTGCCGTGTTATGATTTTTACGAGGGCAAACGTGTTTTCGGAAGGTAAAAGTGAAATTTTCTGCGCGTGGAAATTTTGTAATATCTGCATTAATATTTGCTCTCCAAATCTCCAGGTACGTGATTATAAAGAGTAATGCATGCTGAACACGAATCCAGTGTAGTTTTTTCATTATCGTTCATGTCTAATATTTCGTGGGCGATCAAACCTGAAACTTGTGTTTGGGGCTAATTCGTCAGTAAGCACGCGGGGAAAATCCGGCAGTCTCGTCACTGTGGCGCGCCGGGCGCACGACTTCAGCTCACGGCGATTTTAGGTTAGGTTGTGACCGGACACGGCCGTTTGAGAGTGTGGGAGTCGCGTAATCACTTCCAAAATCACGGTCGCCACTCGGTTTGACCTATAACTACCGAGAAGGTGTGCTTGAGATATAATCTCTAATATAAGATAGGGTAATTTCTCCCCTCTGTTGCAGGTGTGTATCCCCGATGGATCATCACCGTCGCTGCCGCTTCTCCGGATCCTCGCTTCACCGCATACCAGGTAGCTGCTCACTGATGCCGGGTCCCCTGGATCCTCGCGTCACCGCATACCAAGTTACCGCTCGCATGTATTAATTATTAACGTTTATTAAATATCCGCTTTGTGTTGTAGGTGGATGCCCCGTGGACCATCACCGTCGCTGCGCTCTCCGTATAGGATATCCGCTGGCCTCGATTATTAACTATACTAATTTATTTTCTTCTGTTTCAGGTTCCTGCCCAGGATGGATCGTCGCCGAAGATGAACTTCCCCGGAGTCTCGCATCACCAAAGAGTCAATGGACAACGTTGTAGCACCGCCGTGGGACAAGGTGAGTAGAAGGTAAGTACGTTAAAGTAATCTTGAGACACGACTTTCACTAAAGACGAACTATTTATTATAAATCGTTAATTACTTGTAATTGTTACAATGTTTCAGTTCACGCACGCAATGTGTCGTTTACAGAAGGTGGCTATTCACCGCTCGCTATTGTAGAACGAGAAATTTAACGCGCAATCACGCGGGAGTTACCGGTTGTTATATACAGTATGCGTAGAACGTCCGCACGCTACGACTGTATCCGATAGACTGCCAAGAGCAACGTTGCTCGCTGTGGCTCCCTACCACTCAAGCTATCCCCACTCATGGGTTGTTATTCACAATCTCGCGATCGCGCCACGCTGACGTCACACGTTTTTGCATGTTTTCGCACATGCCGACACGCTGTTTTCGCATGGTTGACGTGTGTGTGCCCCGTAACTCCTGTCGTGGTGCCCCGACATGGAAATTTCCGCTGCCGGTACACTGTGTGGGACCTCCCCAGACGGCACCGCTGCACCAGGTTGTCGAATTTTTAAGTCGGGGTCGGAGGTTGACGCCGACCTGTGCGCACCCTCTCGGGGATGCTCTTTAGTCGATTGGCAGTCGACTTTCTCGGCGAAGTTGCCCGTGGATGTTTCTGGTGCTCCGATGTTGACGCCGACCTATGCGCAGCCTCTTTGGGATGCCCCTCGATCGTTTGGCACCCGACTTCCAGGCGGAAACTGGCTAGGTCTATTTCTAGACCCCCAACTTTGACGCCGACCCCCTAGGTCCGTGTCCTAGGTCCTCGGGAGGACGTCCCCGCAGTCGGTTCTCGGAGATGACCCCTAGGTAGCTACTTAACTAACGCGTTATCGTACTTTGACGCCGACCCGACTGGGATGTGTACCAGGTCCCCCGCAACGCGTCTCTATCAACAAATTTCCGATATCTGTTACAGTTTTAGAACGCGTCACTGGACATTGTCGCCGACCTGCTATACGCGTATACCAGGTCTCAATGACCACGTTACAAGTCTTAGTTCTCGAAGGAAATGCCCGCGTACCTACTTAGCGAATGCGTTGTCGGACTTCGACGCCGACCCGATTGGGACGTGTACCAGGTCCCTCGCAACGCGCCTGCACTATCGCATTTCCGATATCAGCTCTCGTTCTCGAACGCGTGGTCGGACATTGCCGCTGACCCACTAGGCGTATGTAACAGGTATAACATAGCGCGTTTCAATCATTTGTTCTCGGAGAAAACGTCTAGATGGCTACTTAGCGAACGCGTTGTCGTATCTTAACGCCGATTTGTCTAGAGCGGGTACTAGGTCCCCGTCTTTGACCTCGCGTGAGTTTATACTGGAGATTGTGTGTGGCTCATGCCTGTTCGCGCGAATTCGTCGCCCGATTCTCGCGCGGCAAAATAAATGTAAACAATCGCTTGCGTGAGCCGAGAATAAACCAAAATAATGAATTGGGCGGAAAACACTAATATAATGGAAAATATAACCTAATATTAACTCCACGGACCGCTGTCCGCGCCCGGTGGGCGTATACTTAAATCTAATTACTACCATAACGGGAAACGACAGATTATTATGTGAACGAAAAGAAATCAAGTTTATGCGGCCATTTTGCCGAAAACAAAGAAAACAAAATATCATCAATACTTTCGCGCTTTGTTCGCGCCTCGCGTACACTCGCCTCGCACACGACATTGCTCTCCTACGCGTTACGAGGTTGCTCCAGATCCGAGAGACCCTCGCTGTCCGGGCTCTCGAAATCGTCTGAGGGTTGGTCGACCACTCCGCTCTCGACCGGCACCCAGATCACCGGCTCCACAACCGGAACTTCCAGCGCCGGCGGCGCTACGTCCACGTCCTCGCGCCGTCCGGGGGTTGCCTCCACGAAAGGCGGTATCAGTGGCATGTCAGGCAGCCGCCCGACTGACACCGCTGGTTGACCTCCAGTACCTGTTGCCTGCGTGCCGGGCATCGCCATACGCTCCAGCACAACTCGCGGCGATCCTCTCAATCGCAGTTGCTCCAAGGAAGCGTGCGGTCGCAAGGTTTCCCTCGAGCGTGATCCTGTCTTCCCTTGCACGTGCGTTACTTTGTATACATAGGGAAATGGTACGCACGTATCGTCGCAAAACGACTCCCGTCGACAAGGAGCAACTCAAGAAGGCAGTTCTTGCGGTGAAAAAAAATAAAATGAGCCCTTACGCAGCCGCAAAACAATTCGATGTCCGGAGAACCACGTTCAACAACTGGTTGAAGAAGAACAACGATTAACAATTATTAACAATTATTATTAACAATTATTATTAACAATTATTAACAATTATTATTATTATTAACAATTATTAACAATTATTATTATTTATTATTAACATTTATTTTTTAATAACGTTTCGCATAAAAATTTTAAAAAATAAATTTTTATATTTTTTTCTTAAAAAACTATTATTAAAATTTATCCTATCATTTTTCAGGATCAGCTATACGTATTAGTATTAAAAATGGAGTGCGACGGATCCGCCCCGGGGGGGTGACGATTCCATTCCGCTATTTTTGAGATCTCAATTTTTCCACCGTTGTTTTTGCTCTATACCGGTTAAAAAAAGCGACGTAGACAAAAATTTTCCATATAAATTTTGTAGCTAAAGGTTCACTCTTTACAATCGTATACCACATTTAACTAAAATTATTTATTTTGTTGTTAAAAATCGGCACCGAAAAAAAACTGCCGGTCTCGCCCCGGTCTCCCCTATTTATTTCACCTTGCGCTTGAGCCTAAGTCTTCAATCCGTGCATTGATCTTAACTCATATAATAAGCATTGTTTCATTACTGAAACCAGACACGGTAGATTATCACGAGATTGATACAACACTGTCAGGCAAGTTAATTTACATCTTCATGAAAAAACTTATACGAATTGTAGCTAATTTTTGTGATATTATTTTATTTAAAAGGCAGCAGTTAGCGATTTACCTTATATTCAACCTTTACCTTTTCTAACAACTTTACCGCTGACCAATGTTTTACGAATACAATAACAGTTCACTTTTATTTATGCGTTATTGACGATTAGATTTAAAATTATTGCGAAATGTTACACACAAGAGGGTCTAAACTAAGACAGAAACGTTTGTATTGTATTTTCTTAAGTTATTAAACGTGTTATTATTTATTATTCGCTATAAAAATTAATATTTTTTACTCGGCGTTTTACTCTTATTTACCTCATGTTTCAAAAAGATTGTACATCTGAACATCGTTATTCATGACTTAGGATAAATTATTTTCTCATAAAAGAAGAAATGTTTTTTATTTTTTAATACTTTTTAATGTATTTTCTTTAAGTACGAGATTATTTAAACATCTAATTATTATAGTAAATTTCTCCCAAAAAATTTATTACTTCTGAGTAACTGGGCAAAACTCGTAGAAAGATTTAATAAATGCTTCGCCTTATAATTTAATTTAAGTTAACGATAAGATATCTAACGAAACGGATTGTTTAAAAAATAATTTTTGTATTTTAAAATACATTGTATTTTTTGTATTGGTTTAAATTTTCATATGTTAATAACGGTTATGTCTTGGCGAAAGTTCTATCTGTTATCAAAATTTTCTGCAAGGAGGTACTTCTGACAGGAGTAACAAGTAATTTTTAGTGCAAAAAAAAATTATTTCTATTATTACAATGCGTAAGAATATTGCACGCGACGCGCGCGAAGGCACAGCGCGGCCGCTGCGGCCGTGCCGCCGTGCCGTGCCGCCGTGCCGTGCCGCCGCGCGCGGCGGAGCGCTCACGCACACTATCAGGCGCGCGGCCCACCGACGTGCGCCCGGCTAAAGAACGGCACCGGTTGGACTGAATTTACTCAATGATTATGGCTTTATTAAGCATTATAGAAAAAAGTGGTTCAGGACTTTTCAACTCAGTTTTTGACAAGGAATACCGCTATGTAGTTAGTGTCCGCTCTTTTAGTAACACCCTGTATACATTATGAATATGAGTTAAGGTAATTGTAACCGAACAGCGAATTGGACAAGTTCCCTTCTTCACGGTCGCGTCGTTTTAACCCGCAAACGACAAGGAATGGGTCGTCCTAGTCTCTCCTTCGATCCTGGATATCGCTCGGTGAGGGATTAGGAACAGGATAAAACACTCTTTGACTATTTTGTTTTAAAATGTAAAATTCTTTTCTTCGTCAGTAAAAATTAACAAGCAGAATTATTTGACCAAACTGACGTTTATTGTCGTAGTATTACATAAATTCAGTCGACGTTTCGACACTGGTTTTGTGTTGAGGAAGAGAGAAATAGCGGAGATGTTTTACATTAAAAAACACAATAACACGATCAATCTCAAAAAAGACACGGAAAATCTGAATCCGTTATATGACCGAATTATAAGATCTACATAACTGTTTTTCTCTTCGTGCTTATGTTTTTCTTTCTGTGACCCACTCGCTTAGCCTGTATTTTTAAATTAGTTCAACGCCGACCTTCGACTCGGATCGGCGACTCTTACATTTCTTTGTGCCGACTATGTCGTTTTTTGGGCTATATTGCACGATTAATTAAGGAGGGATGCGGTTCCTTTACTTCGAAATTTGACAATGTGCTAAAACTGCAAGAAAGCTTTTGTGCTCTATGAGCAGCTAATTTTTAATATGTGACAGGTATATATTGTTTTTCTCCGCTCTTTGTTCCTTGTGCGTTATTTTTCGTGTAACATGATTTCGTACTTATAGCAAACTCTTGATAAGGACACAAAACCAGTGTCGAAACGTCGACTGAATTTATGTAATACTACGACAATAAACGTCAGTTTGTTCAAATAATTCTGCTTGTTTATTTTGTTTTAATTATAAAAGAAAACGTTTATTCAATAACTGGGTTTTACATCCCCGAGAGCGGAAGACGAAAGACCTCGCTCCTTCCATTCTCCACCACTATATCCTCTTTCCCCTACTCTCGACCATTTCTCCCTCCATCACATCTCTTTCCGTAATTACCCGCTTCTCATCTTTCGGTCCCAACGGAAAGTCACATTTCTCTCCCTACTGACCGCCTCACCGACCTCTCACACTACCACGGAACCACGTTTCATCGATCCTCGTCCCGCTCCAACGGAAAGTATTCTTATACTATCTTTAAGCTAACCACTCTATTCCTAGATATACTAACTTCTTTCTTTATTACAGAAACTGATGTCCCCTCAAACTTTCATCAGGGATCATCTAATGCGAAAACACAAGGACTCTATATAAACCTAATATCAATGGGATAATAATACAAAAGAAAAATATACCTACAACTAACTGAAAATTACATTTAAAAAAAAGTTATACTGAAATACAGATATCTCGAAAACGTAAACAACTCTATCAGTCTTATATTCGCTTCGATACCTTACTTGTCGATCCTTCTTTCAATTTCCCCTGGATCCCTCGTACTCGCCGCATCACTCATGCCTCTCATTCCCGCGCTGCCGCTTTCCCCTGGATCCACTGTTCCAGCCGCGTCGGCCTCTTCCGTTGGATCCACCGCTCCAGCCGCGCCGCCTTTTTCCGCTGGATCTGCCGCTTTACTTCTTGCCGATGGTGCAGCCCTTAATGGTAACTGCACCGTCACGCCGCTACTTTCTCCTAGAACCTCCTTGCCCAATGCTGCCGATGGTGCTGCTCGCTCAGCTCTTGATCCAATCCAATCCAATGGCGCTGCAGCTCAAGTTCGAGCCATGGCCTTCTGAAGTTTGGTCCTCCAGACATTTCGATCCGTCGAACACCTCTTCCAGTTTCTCTCACTTAACAGCGTCCTTACGTCCTTGTCCACACAATCCTCCCATTTTATCCTCGGCCTCCCCCTTGGGCGGCCTCCATATAATCTTGACGTTAAGATCTTCTTTGGCATTCTCGTGTTCTCCATCCTTTGCACGTGTCCGGCCCATCGAAGTCGCATGGTGCTTATATGCTTAGACAGTTTTGGAGTTCCGTAACATTGGTACAATTCATGATTGTATCTTATCCTCAATACACCATCCTCGCGTATCGGACAGTAGATCCTACGTAGGATTTTTCGTTCGAAAGCATCCAAGCTATCCGCCATATTCTGTGTAATTTCCCATGCTTCACATCCATACGTAACAACGTTACGTATTAATGTTTTATATAGCATAACCTTCGTATTTCTATGCACGTTTCTGGATTTCATTGCAGGTAGTAATGCATAGTATGCACTATTTGCTGCCTTGATCCTCGATTTCACCTCTTTAGTTTCGTCGTTGTCATTAGTTAACATCGATCCTAGGTATTTGAAGCTCAGCTCTTGAATGCGGTTGCATAATACAAGATGAAAACAAGAACTAACAGGCACAGCGAGACATTGACTGTCTAACGGCAGAGTAAGAAACTTATAATTTTAAAATAGATATGTCGGTAATCTGAAATCAGGAAATGATAATTCCGAAATAGGTATGTTTAATCTGTAATCACGATTACGGATTTCGTAACCGTGATTTCAGATTAAGCATAATTCAGAAATAGGTATGTTTAATCTGAAATCACGGTTACGCAATCCGTAAGGAGTTTTCAGATTAAACATACCTATTTCTGAATTATCAATTCCTGATTTCAGATCACCGACATATCTATTTTAGATAACGGATCACTGATTTTTGAATAGTCAAGTTGAAAACAGAGTTGTAACTCAAACTTTTCCATAAAACACATTTCGAGTTAACAACCACAATTCAGTTTCACTCTCCTAATTTTTAAATTTTACATCCACAAATTTGGGTTATACAAATAAAATTAATTTTAATTTGGTTAACCAAGTTATGTAGGTTATGAACATGAGTTAAGGTAATCGAATTTGTAAGATGAATAACTCAACTTTCCACCGACAACTGACATTTGCAAAAACGTAATTCAGATTTAGAGATACGTTCCGTCCTCATCTGTGACGTCACAGTTCTCTCTTAAGCGAGATTTATAGTTAACCCCGCGTAACTCAAAATCGCAATTAGCTATTCTATCTATGTCAAAGATGTTTAAGTTATACTAGTCAATTTTTTCAATTAGTTCTGTCGATATTCAGTTACGCAAACATAATTTTAACTTAAGGGGCACTAACCAAAATGCTAAGTTGCTTAACTACAAAAATAACGGTCAAAATTTCTCCCAGAGTCTGCTTGTGCTGAACCTTCGCATACACATTTTCACGACTTTTGCACGCGGGCTCAAGCCGGATCAAAATGAGAAACGCGGTCGGAACAATAATTAGATAACGTCAGAGTACAACCAGGTTCGTAACAGTAATAGTGAGTTTATGATACAGAAAATAAGAAAAGTAATGAAAACGGGCGATATCAAAATATGAACGATTTCCGGTAATAATTATTATTTACTGAAATAATAAGAACGATAAAGGAACGGTACAGATCTAAACTTTAAACAAATTAGCAATAATCAGAGATTTCCCTAAAAATGCGAAATAAGTCTCGGCCTTCCAAATATGTTTTCTATTACTTGCGGATATACTGAAAAACTCGGCTAAAGCATGCCGAAACGTTGTAAGGCTATACTTTAAAATAAAGAGGACTACACACACAATATCAGGTAACCACCGTCGTAGTATTGTACGTGAAGTACAAAGCAGTTTATGACTTTTTTGAAAATAATAGTGATTTTTCCATATATGAAGCCAAGTTTTTGTGGGACCGAGTGTATATTTCATATTTACATAACTATAGTTCATGAATGTTAAAAACCAAAAGAGATGTAATGATACCCAGTCTACACAAAACATCAGTAACATTACATCTCTGTTGTAATTTTGCAGTAAACATTGTTTAGTGCAAAATTATAACACTGATGTAGTGAAATGCTCGGTGTTGATTGGGTAAATGTGTAAAAATCTGTATTTTTTTTATCAGACGTTTAAAACAATTCCTTTATGTTTATAATATAAAAAAAGGCGTCAAGTACACGCGTGGTGTATGTATCTTGAAAAAACTATATCTTTGTACCTCGAAAAAACCCAAGTATCTTTATTTCAAAAAAATAAAAGCCCATGTGGTACATATTACAAAATTGCGTTACCTTATTTAATTTAAATGATTATTATTTATTACAAAAAAAAGAAATGATATCTTTAAATTACGCCAATTTATACGTACATATGGGGCATTCCACGCCAATTCGCGAGGGATCAAACCTCGACCTTTTTATTTCTGATGGCGGCTTGTTTTTTTAGCAGGTCTTTACAAGTACTATACCCACGTAAGAGCGTTTTTATAATAAATGTTGCATTTCCGAAATAGAGCCTGCGCAAAATGTGTAATCCATCGGCTCCAAAGATTTTAAATGACTTTTTTCGCCTATTAGACAACGTCTAAGAAAAAAATTCATTGAACATAAAATACGCTATTTTGATCATGTTTTAAGAAAAAAATTACTCCAAATTTTTATAATAATATTTTTAAACAAATAAAGTAAAAAAACCCCAAAAATTTTGAATATCTTGAAAACCCCATTTTCTATTTTTTCTAAATTTATAAGGAATATTCTGGGGAATATTACAAAAATTTTAAGACCGGTCCGAAGTTGCGCAGAAAATTTGGGAATTTTTTATGAATTTTTTTGTGCGGTATTCGACTTACAAAAGTGCAGTTAAAAACGCGTTTCAAACAATTCTGAATCGATTTAGCTAAACTTTTTTTAATTGATTGACATTACTTATTAACAAATAAAATGAGTGAACTATGCCTTCTGCACACGCCGGTAAAATTTTTTTACTGAATTATGATGAAGATCCTGGAACAAAATTGCGATGAACAGTTTGGGAAAGGCGAAAATAATAGATTTGTGAAGAAATGTAATTCAATAAGTACATTTATTTAAGAACAGATTATTTATTACTTTATTATTTTATGCTCTGTATAATTATCCGAAAATGAGTAATCTTTAACAATTAATTTATAATTTTTACTTGGTATGGCGCAGTGGGCACGTTGAGTCTGAGGTATTCTTTTCATTTGATCGTACCGACCTGTCAAAAATTCGGTGGCGATTTCATAATTTTTTTTGTCCCAATACTTGACAGTGATGGATGGCAGTGTGCCCGGTTTATTAGCCCAATTGAATAAATCTATCGGCTCCAAAATTTGTTGGTCGGTAGGACGTTGAAGACTTGCTCGCGCAGCTAAGCGTTTCAGCGTCCCACCGATCCCATCACATGGCCCTTTGCCATGGGCAGTAGCAAAGAAGTGCCATTCAGCGCGAACACCAAAGTCGACCTCGTGGTGGTAAATATTCGAGAAATTTTTAAAATTTTTGAATTGCTGCGGTGCTCCGTCGGAAAAATAAATTATTTTTGAGACGTTTGGTATGAGAGACTTCGTGAATTCGTTCACAAATTGCGAAAACGCCCAAACCGTGATGGCGTCGTGATGCAAACAATCCGAGATGATTGTAAGACTTTTGTGGCTCAGGATTCCATTAGGATTTGTAATATAAAACTACAGGATAGACAGTCGCCTGATTATTGTTCCAATGAAATCCTGGGGCCGCGTCCTGAATGACGAATGCATAGTTTTCGGCGAAGTCGCAAATTGCCATACATTCGTCATTTGCTAAATTATCTTTGACGAATCTCTGATAACTAGATTGTTGCTTAGCTATGAAGGAATGTTGCAGAAGAGATCTTGCTTCATTGCAGAAAACTTCTACAAATTCCTCAGCGCTGCAAGTCTTCGTTATTAGAGTGCAGCGCGGCTTCATTACCCAAGACTTGTACGTAACGGATTCGACATTATTTTCGCTGAATAGTCCTGTTATTATTCTTTTTAAATCCGCAACTCCAGGACATTGAGCGCAACGATTAAAATGACAAAGAGGATTGAAATCGCAGCATACCAATAGCTTTAAAACATCCTCGTACGTCTCGAATTGGACACTTTGCTGGCGTGAAAGAACTTGTAATTTACAACCTAAAAATAAAAATTTTTATTGTAAAATTAAATTAAAAAGTGGACTAATTATTCCGGCTGTAGTATTTGATTATAAAAATTTTTAATATTTTTTATACTATTGTGAAAAAACAATGGAGCGATTGATAAAAAAAATTGTTAAAAAATCACCAATAAATCAATAAATTGATCGGAGCGATACATAGCGGATTGTTCGATTGGAGCGGATTTGCATATCGCTCCAATCGAGAGTGTAATGAATATTACAATTCTTTAGGCCTGAAAAAAGTGAACAATTGATTATTCACGACAGTGTACTACAGTGTGAGTAACGTGAGTTTAATAAATTTTCTGTTAATTGTTTATAATAGATCTATGTGCATCTAGATAATATTCATATTTTCAAATTAACAATGAGAATTTCACCATAATACGGCTGTTTTCCACAAAAATCATTTTCTCAGCTGCATAATTAATCACTACAACCGAAAAAAATTTCTGGCACAAATTAATTATTTGCGTAATAAAAAACATGAATTGAATCACCTGTCATCATTAATTTAAAGTTCTGGTGGCTCGAACAAACGCACACAGTATGGGTTCCTCCACTTCCTGCCAGAACGCAGTCATCAGGACGCAGTTCTGCAAATGATGAGAATCCGATGGACATATCGGGGTGGATCTCTTTGAATCGTCGATATAATTCTCTTAAATTCCCAAGAAGAAGTCGCTTTTGATACTGAACTCGAACACCCTCATTATTACGACGAGACAAGAACTCTTTTTTACCGGGCCGGAGAGAGCTCACGTCATCATCATGGTAAAAATTTACCACTTCCTGCATTAGCTCGGCTGACAAACACCTGCCTAAAGGGAGATGATAAATTTTATTTTATTCACTTTTATTAAATTCACCTTTTATTATATTTACCTTTTTTTTTTAGCTCCGTGGATAATACTCCTCCCTGTATTGCAAGATTTTTTGCTACCTTTGCCATGTGATACGTCGAACCAATTGTCTGCGCCATGTGCGAAATACTCCAAGTCTTTGGTAGCATTGTCATCAATTCAATTTTCCGTTCATATAAAGTCCCCGAGGCATGGAAGGCTTCTTTTATTTGGGCGATCATCAGAGCTAAGTCGTGAATAGCTATTTCAGCTTCACCAAACTTGACGCCAAACACTTGCTTCAAGCTTTGTGACACTCGTTGTATCTTGGTGGTCATCCAAGAGCTCGATCCCACATTCTCGCGACAACGTTTTCTTTTAATCGGAGAGTTTCCAATCAATTTTAGTCCCTGATTGATCACCGGTAATTGTATCGAGACACTGAGCTCTGAATCCTCTCGATTCAAAAATCTAATTGTGCCGAACGATGACACCGGCGTAATCATATCAGAGTATGATGTCGTTTCGTCTCGATCATCGACTTAAAATAAATAAAATAAATAATAAAGTAAACTAAATAATAAATAATTTATTTTCAAATATTCTTTGTTAAAAATACAGTGTTAATAATGAGAGAAGAAAACATATAAGAATAATTATCAAGAGCTTACCAGAAAACCTTGATGAATCATCCGACGATAGAATTTTTTTCCCACAATTGCCACATAGTAAATTATCGCTGCGTAACGCTGGAATTATTCTTATCATTGCAGGTGAAGGACGTCGTAAGGCTTTTTTTTTTAAGTGATGCTTTAAATTGAAGGGGTTGCAACACCGATCAATTTTTCCGCTAATTCCATTCGCGGGAATCATAACGCAAAGCCTTATTAATTACACTATTTTATTTTATCTCAACGATTCCTTTTTATTACACTATTTTACATCGTACCAACGATCACACCGTAGCACACATCAGTCGGAGCGTTGAAAACAATAGACTATGTTGTCAACACATGTCAACACCAATATTTAAAATGTAAAATTCTTTTCTTCGTCAGTAAAAATTAACAAGCAGAATTATTTGACCAAACTGACGTTTATTGTCGTAGTATTACATAAATTCAGTCGACGTTTCGACACTGGTTTTGTGTCCTTATCAAGAGTTTGCTATAACAACGAAATCATGTTACACGAAAAATAACGCACAAGGAACAAAGAGCGGAGAAAAAAAAAAAAAAAAAAAAAAAAACAATATATACCTGTCACATATTAAAAATTAGCTGCTCTTAGAGCACAAAAACTTTCTTGCAGTTTTAGCACATTGTCAAATTTTGAAGTAAAGGAACCGCATCTCTCCTTAATTAATCGTGCAATATAGCCCGAAAAACGACATAGTTGGCACGAAGAAATGTAAGAATCGCCGATCCGAGTCGAAGGTCGGCGTTGAACTAATTTAAAAATACAGGCTAAGCGAGTATGGACATGGTAACACACTTCTACTGAAATCATGGATCAACACTAGGAACAAAATCTGCAGATTGAGTCAACAGCTCACCTTCTTAATTCGCTGTAGGAAATATGACGTACTGCCGCCACACATTTATTACACAAGGTTCAACACTTTTTTCCGCGGTGGTAGGGCTATACGTAAGTTTGACAATCTCAGGAGACGAAACCAGGCTGTCATGCTAAATCTTGAAATCGGTGATTGCCATTATTTTTTAAAGTTCTTAAGATCCAGAATTATTAATATTGAAGAACAGCTATTCAGAAACTTACCGGAGAATTTAGTTATTGATTTTTTCGAATTCAACAAAGTTAAAGTCATGAAATATAATAACAAATTAAAGGTCAAATCAATCAGAAAATTCAACGGAATAATAAAAAAACGAAACATTTCGATCGATCCATTTTCGAAGATAGATAAATCTAAATGGCTAGTCAACATTAGCAATAAACAGATTCCTGACTCGGTTTCTGGTTTCCTGAGCTTGGGAGACAAATTCGCGTTACCAATAAACCAGTTTGACAAGAGGGACCGCGCTAATTCCGTTTTAGAAACGATAAAGAATTTCGAAGCAAATGTTTACAAAATTCCGGCAAACTTAGTTAATGGCTTGCGGGGCTCGGTGACGGATTCGTTGTATAGATTTTTAGTGGATCAAAATCATGTTGATAGGGTCGACCGCTACATTTTAGATAGGTATGCCAAATGTAAAAAATTTTTGCGCGATAACCAGGATGTCTTTGTCACGAGAGCTGACAAGGGTCAAGTTACTGTCATTATGGACAAAGAGGAATATTTGGAAAAAATGACTGAATTGCTCAGTGACCAGTCCACTTACAAGAAATTAAAGAAAGATCCTATTAAACAAATTTCATCGAAATTAAATGAACTTGTCAGATCTTGGCGTGATAGTGGCATCATTGATGATCAAATTTACTGGCGCTTGAATTGTACGAATGGCAATCTCCCACGCTGTTACGGGCTGCCAAAGATCCACAAAAATGGTTTCCCGCTACGTATTATTGTATCGGCTCTGGGAAGTCCATTATATAATGTAGCGTCTTTTCTTCATGAGATTTTACAACGCGGTATCCGTACACCAAAGTCTCATATCAAGGACAGTTGGTCTTTCGTGAGAGAAATTAACAATAGAGAGATCAATGCCGATGAGGTACTCGTTTCCCTTGATGTAACGGCTCTTTTCACCAATATCCCTAAGGAGTTAGTTCTTAAGGCGATAGAGAAACGGTGGCAAGATATCTCTCGGATCACAGAGCTCAGTTTGCCGCAATTTTTGCATGCTATTGAGTTGGTACTGAGATCTACGAGTTTCAGTTTTAACGGAAACACATACGAACAGATCTTTGGCAGCCCGATGGGATCTCCTCTATCACCAATATTGGCTGATATTGTAATGGAGGATCTGGAAACCCACTGCCTTGCCGTACTCAATTTTGGTTTATCGTTTTTCCGCAGATATGTCGATGATGTTATTGCCATAATACCTAAAGACCGAGTTAATGATGTTCTTACAGTTTTTAATAGCTACCACCCTCGTCTAAAATTCACGCACGAAATGGAAGTTAACGGGTCCATTCCTTTTCTAGACACTCTGATTATCAGAAACGGGAATAGACTTTTGACTAATTGGTACCGGAAACCTACGTTTTCGGGCCGTTACGTTAACTATTTTTCCAACCATCCACAAAAGTACAAGAATAACACGATTACTAGCTTGGTTGACCACGCAATTTTACTCTCGGACAAGCAATTTCATAGTTCCAACATTGAAATTGTTAAGGACATCCTTATAAATAATTGCTTCCCTAAACACGTTATAAATAAGCAAATTAATAAAAGGCTAAAAGAGTTAAATTATCGCAGGGACATCATCGATTCTAGTAATACCATTGACACTTTCGACGCCCGGAGACATTTTGTGTTCCCTTATGTAAAGGGTTTAAGTGAAGATATTCGCCGTACTTTGAACCGATGTGGCTTCGATGTTCTCCACACGATCCCTAAAAAGCTTGATTCCGTCATAAAACGAGGCAAAGATAAACTGGACAACATGAAAGAAACGGGTGTAGTTTATAAAATTGATTGTAATGACTGTAATGTATCCTATATAGGACAAACATTAAGACATCTGGAAACTCGTGTGAAGGAACATCTTAGTGACATCAAAAAAGACGAGAGTAAGCGCTCGGTAGTCAGTAAGCACCGATTGATACACGGGCATGATTTTAAATGGTCCACTCCTGAAGTGTTGCATAGGGAGAGAAATGTGAGGAAGAGAGAAATAGCGGAGATGTTTTACATTAAAAAACACAATAACACGATCAATCTCAAAAAAGACACGGAAAATCTGAATCCGTTATATGACCGAATTATAAGATCTACATAAATGTTTTTCTCTTCGTGCTTATGTTTTTCTTTCTGTGACCCACTCGCTTAGCCTGTATTTTTAAATTAGTTCAACGCCGACCTTCGACTCGGATCGGCGATTCTTACATTTCTTTGTGCCAACTATGTCGTTTTTCGGGCTATATTGCACGATTAATTAAGGAGAGATGCGGTTCCTTTACTTCAAAATTTGACAATGTGCTAAAACTGCAAGAAAGTTTTTGTGCTCTAAGAGCAGCTAATTTTTAATATGTGACAGGTATATATTGTTTTTTTTTTTTTTTTTTTTTTCTCCGCTCTTTGTTCCTTGTGCGTTATTTTTCGTGTAACATGATTTCGTTGTTATAGCAAACTCTTGATAAGGACACAAAACCAGTGTCGAAACGTCGACTGAATTTATGTAATACTACGACAATAAACGTCAGTTTGGTCAAATAATTCTGCTTGTTAATTTTTACTGACGAAGAAAAGAATTTTACATTTTATTATACACCACTGACCTCAACAATGGTGTTTCTAACTAAATATGGATTCTTCGAGACCATCACGAAGAAGTATGGACATGGTAACACACTTCTACTGAAATCATGGATCAACACTAGGAACAAAATCTGCAGATTGAGTCAACAGCTCACCTTCTTAATTCGCTGTAGGAAATATGACGTACTGCCGCCACACATTTATTACACAAGGTTCAACACTTTTTTCCGCGGTGGTAGGGCTATACGTAAGTTTGACAATCTCAGGAGACGAAACCAGGCTGTCATGCTAAATCTTGAAATCGGTGATTGCCATTATTTTTTAAAGTTCTTAAGATCCAGAATTATTAATATTGAAGAACAGCTATTCAGAAACTTACCGGAGAATTTAGTTATTGATTTTTTCGAATTCAACAAAGTTAAAGTCATGAAATATAATAACAAATTAAAGGTCAAATCAATCAGAAAATTCAACGGAATAATAAAAAAACGAAACATTTCGATCGATCCATTTTCGAAGATAGATAAATCTAAATGGCTAGTCAACATTAGCAATAAACAGATTCCTGACTCGGTTTCTGGTTTCCTGAGCTTGGGAGACAAATTCGCGTTACCAATAAACCAGTTTGACAAGAGGGACCGCGCTAATTCCGTTTTAGAAACGATAAAGAATTTCGAAGCAAATGTTTACAAAATTCCGGCAAACTTAGTTAATGGCTTGCGGGGCTCGGTGACGGATTCGTTGTATAGATTTTTAGTGGATCAAAATCATGTTGATAGGGTCGACCGCTACATTTTAGATAGGTATGCCAAATGTAAAAAATTTTTGCGCGATAACCAGGATGTCTTTGTCACGAGAGCTGACAAGGGTCAAGTTACTGTCATTATGGACAAAGAGGAATATTTGGAAAAAATGACTGAATTGCTCAGTGACCAGTCCACTTACAAGAAATTAAAGAAAGATCCTATTAAACAAATTTCATCGAAATTAAATGAACTTGTCAGATCTTGGCGTGATAGTGGCATCATTGATGATCAAATTTACTGGCGCTTGAATTGTACGAATGGCAATCTCCCACGCTGTTACGGGCTGCCAAAGATCCACAAAAATGGTTTCCCGCTACGTATTATTGTATCGGCTCTGGGAAGTCCATTATATAATGTAGCGTCTTTTCTTCATGAGATTTTACAACGCGGTATCCGTACACCAAAGTCTCATATCAAGGACAGTTGGTCTTTCGTGAGAGAAATTAACAATAGAGAGATCAATGCCGATGAGGTACTCGTTTCCCTTGATGTAACGGCTCTTTTCACCAATATCCCTAAGGAGTTAGTTCTTAAGGCGATAGAGAAACGGTGGCAAGATATCTCTCGGATCACAGAGCTCAGTTTGCCGCAATTTTTGCATGCTATTGAGTTGGTACTGAGATCTACGAGTTTCAGTTTTAACGGAAACACATACGAACAGATCTTTGGCAGCCCGATGGGATCTCCTCTATCACCAATATTGGCTGATATTGTAATGGAGGATCTGGAAACCCACTGCCTTGCCGTACTCAATTTTGGTTTATCGTTTTTCCGCAGATATGTCGATGATGTTATTGCCATAATACCTAAAGACCGAGTTAATGATGTTCTTACAGTTTTTAATAGCTACCACCCTCGTCTAAAATTCACGCACGAAATGGAAGTTAACGGGTCCATTCCTTTTCTAGACACTCTGATTATCAGAAACGGGAATAGACTTTTGACTAATTGGTACCGGAAACCTACGTTTTCGGGCCGTTACGTTAACTATTTTTCCAACCATCCACAAAAGTACAAGAATAACACGATTACTAGCTTGGTTGACCACGCAATTTTACTCTCGGACAAGCAATTTCATAGTTCCAACATTGAAATTGTTAAGGACATCCTTATAAATAATTGCTTCCCTAAACACGTTATAAATAAGCAAATTAATAAAAGGCTAAAAGAGTTAAATTATCGCAGGGACATCATCGATTCTAGTAATACCATTGACACTTTCGACGCCCGGAGACATTTTGTGTTCCCTTATGTAAAGGGTTTAAGTGAAGATATTCGCCGTACTTTGAACCGATGTGGCTTCGATGTTCTCCACACGATCCCTAAAAAGCTTGATTCCGTCATAAAACGAGGCAAAGATAAACTGGACAACATGAAAGAAACGGGTGTAGTTTATAAAATTGATTGTAATGACTGTAATGTATCCTATATAGGACAAACATTAAGACATCTGGAAACTCGTGTGAAGGAACATCTTAGTGACATCAAAAAAGACGAGAGTAAGCGCTCGGTAGTCAGTAAGCACCGATTGATACACGGGCATGATTTTAAATGGTCCACTCCTGAAGTGTTGCATAGGGAGAGAAATGTGAGGAAGAGAGAAATAGCGGAGATGTTTTACATTAAAAAACACAATAACACGATCAATCTCAAAAAAGACACGGAAAATCTGAATCCGTTATATGACCGAATTATAAGATCTACATAAATGTTTTTCTCTTCGTGCTTATGTTTTTCTTTCTGTGACCCACTCGCTTAGCCTGTATTTTTAAATTAGTTCAACGCCGACCTTCGACTCGGATCGGCGATTCTTACATTTCTTTGTGCCAACTATGTCGTTTTTCGGGCTATATTGCACGATTAATTAAGGAGAGATGCGGTTCCTTTACTTCAAAATTTGACAATGTGCTAAAACTGCAAGAAAGTTTTTGTGCTCTAAGAGCAGCTAATTTTTAATATGTGACAGGTATATATTGTTTTTTTTTTTTTTTTTTTTTCTCCGCTCTTTGTTCCTTGTGCGTTATTTTTCGTGTAACATGATTTCGTTGTTATAGCAAACTCTTGATAAGGACACAAAACCAGTGTCGAAACGTCGACTGAATTTATGTAATACTACGACAATAAACGTCAGTTTGGTCAAATAATTCTGCTTGTTAATTTTTACTGACGAAGAAAAGAATTTTACATTTTATTATACACCACTGACCTCAACAATGGTGTTTCTAACTAAATATGGATTCTTCGAGACCATCACGAAGAAGTATGGACATGGTAACACACTTCTACTGAAATCATGGATCAACACTAGGAACAAAATCTGCAGATTGAGTCAACAGCTCACCTTCTTAATTCGCTGTAGGAAATATGACGTACTGCCGCCACACATTTATTACACAAGGTTCAACACTTTTTTCCGCGGTGGTAGGGCTATACGTAAGTTTGACAATCTCAGGAGACGAAACCAGGCTGTCATGCTAAATCTTGAAATCGGTGATTGCCATTATTTTTTAAAGTTCTTAAGATCCAGAATTATTAATATTGAAGAACAGCTATTCAGAAACTTACCGGAGAATTTAGTTATTGATTTTTTCGAATTCAACAAAGTTAAAGTCATGAAATATAATAACAAATTAAAGGTCAAATCAATCAGAAAATTCAACGGAATAATAAAAAAACGAAACATTTCGATCGATCCATTTTCGAAGATAGATAAATCTAAATGGCTAGTCAACATTAGCAATAAACAGATTCCTGACTCGGTTTCTGGTTTCCTGAGCTTGGGAGACAAATTCGCGTTACCAATAAACCAGTTTGACAAGAGGGACCGCGCTAATTCCGTTTTAGAAACGATAAAGAATTTCGAAGCAAATGTTTACAAAATTCCGGCAAACTTAGTTAATGGCTTGCGGGGCTCGGTGACGGATTCGTTGTATAGATTTTTAGTGGATCAAAATCATGTTGATAGGGTCGACCGCTACATTTTAGATAGGTATGCCAAATGTAAAAAATTTTTGCGCGATAACCAGGATGTCTTTGTCACGAGAGCTGACAAGGGTCAAGTTACTGTCATTATGGACAAAGAGGAATATTTGGAAAAAATGACTGAATTGCTCAGTGACCAGTCCACTTACAAGAAATTAAAGAAAGATCCTATTAAACAAATTTCATCGAAATTAAATGAACTTGTCAGATCTTGGCGTGATAGTGGCATCATTGATGATCAAATTTACTGGCGCTTGAATTGTACGAATGGCAATCTCCCACGCTGTTACGGGCTGCCAAAGATCCACAAAAATGGTTTCCCGCTACGTATTATTGTATCGGCTCTGGGAAGTCCATTATATAATGTAGCGTCTTTTCTTCATGAGATTTTACAACGCGGTATCCGTACACCAAAGTCTCATATCAAGGACAGTTGGTCTTTCGTGAGAGAAATTAACAATAGAGAGATCAATGCCGATGAGGTACTCGTTTCCCTTGATGTAACGGCTCTTTTCACCAATATCCCTAAGGAGTTAGTTCTTAAGGCGATAGAGAAACGGTGGCAAGATATCTCTCGGATCACAGAGCTCAGTTTGCCGCAATTTTTGCATGCTATTGAGTTGGTACTGAGATCTACGAGTTTCAGTTTTAACGGAAACACATACGAACAGATCTTTGGCAGCCCGATGGGATCTCCTCTATCACCAATATTGGCTGATATTGTAATGGAGGATCTGGAAACCCACTGCCTTGCCGTACTCAATTTTGGTTTATCGTTTTTCCGCAGATATGTCGATGATGTTATTGCCATAATACCTAAAGACCGAGTTAATGATGTTCTTACAGTTTTTAATAGCTACCACCCTCGTCTAAAATTCACGCACGAAATGGAAGTTAACGGGTCCATTCCTTTTCTAGACACTCTGATTATCAGAAACGGGAATAGACTTTTGACTAATTGGTACCGGAAACCTACGTTTTCGGGCCGTTACGTTAACTATTTTTCCAACCATCCACAAAAGTACAAGAATAACACGATTACTAGCTTGGTTGACCACGCAATTTTACTCTCGGACAAGCAATTTCATAGTTCCAACATTGAAATTGTTAAGGACATCCTTATAAATAATTGCTTCCCTAAACACGTTATAAATAAGCAAATTAATAAAAGGCTAAAAGAGTTAAATTATCGCAGGGACATCATCGATTCTAGTAATACCATTGACACTTTCGACGCCCGGAGACATTTTGTGTTCCCTTATGTAAAGGGTTTAAGTGAAGATATTCGCCGTACTTTGAACCGATGTGGCTTCGATGTTCTCCACACGATCCCTAAAAAGCTTGATTCCGTCATAAAACGAGGCAAAGATAAACTGGACAACATGAAAGAAACGGGTGTAGTTTATAAAATTGATTGTAATGACTGTAATGTATCCTATATAGGACAAACATTAAGACATCTGGAAACTCGTGTGAAGGAACATCTTAGTGACATCAAAAAAGACGAGAGTAAGCGCTCGGTAGTCAGTAAGCACCGATTGATACACGGGCATGATTTTAAATGGTCCACTCCTGAAGTGTTGCATAGGGAGAGAAATGTGAGGAAGAGAGAAATAGCGGAGATGTTTTACATTAAAAAACACAATAACACGATCAATCTCAAAAAAGACACGGAAAATCTGAATCCGTTATATGACCGAATTATAAGATCTACATAAATGTTTTTCTCTTCGTGCTTATGTTTTTCTTTCTGTGACCCACTCGCTTAGCCTGTATTTTTAAATTAGTTCAACGCCGACCTTCGACTCGGATCGGCGATTCTTACATTTCTTTGTGCCAACTATGTCGTTTTTCGGGCTATATTGCACGATTAATTAAGGAGGGATGCGGTTCCTTTACTTCAAAATTTGACAATGTGCTAAAACTGCAAGAAAGTTTTTGTGCTCTAAGAGCAGCTAATTTTTAATATGTGACAGGTATATATTGTTTTTTTTTTTTTTTTTTTTTCTCCGCTCTTTGTTCCTTGTGCGTTATTTTTCGTGTAACATGATTTCGTTGTTATAGCAAACTCTTGATAAGGACACAAAACCAGTGTCGAAACGTCGACTGAATTTATGTAATACTACGACAATAAACGTCAGTTTGGTCAAATAATTCTGCTTACCAATATTTAACCTCAAACGTAAGAAAATCCACTGTGGCGTCACACATCCTCTGATTGGCGCGCCCGACAACATGTCAATGCGCAGTACGGATTGGCGTAAAGCAGAATAATTGGTCGTTGACTTACTAGTTACTGGTTATACTGTGTTCAAGCTCGAGTCCGTTCTAGGCTGCGCGCAAGTCCGCGTGCGAAGCCACGGTACCTGTCTGCCTAAAAAAAATCTATATAAAATTCCCAAATTATCTGCGCAACTTCGGACAGGTCTTAAAATTTTTGTAATATTCCTCAGAATATTCCCTATAAATTTAAAAAAAATAGAAAATGGGGTTTTCAAGATATTCAAAATTTTTGGGGTTTTTTTACTTTATTTGTTTAAAAATATTATTATAAAAATTTGGAGTAATTTTTTTCTTAAAATATGATCAAAATAGCGTATTTTATGTTCAATGAATTTTTTTCTTAGACGTTGTCTAATAGGCGAAAAAAGTCATTTAAAATCTTTGGAGCCGATGGATTACACATTTTGCGCAGGCTCTATTTCGGAAATGCAACATTTATTATAAAAACGCTCTTACGTGGGTATAGTACTTGTAAAGACCTGCTAAAAAAACAAGCCGCCATCAGAAATAAAAAGGTCGAGGTTTGATCCCTCGCGAATTGGCGTGGAATGCCCCATATACATATATTATCTAAAAAAATAACTGGTAATTATTTAGAAAAACTAACAGCTCGGATGACTTTGACCTTGACATATGTTGTCAAGGACATGATTCTGACAAGGAAAGGGCCCGATGTGTTGTCGCTGAGATCTAAATAATACTATTATATTTGGTTTAAGGATGATAAATAAAGGTGCCTAGCAAAATTTTAGCTGCTATGATCCACAGGTGTGGACTGCCCGGTAAAAAATTTTTTATTTAAAAATATATAAAAACGTATATAAATATATATATTTATTTTTAGATTCTTCTTTTTATTCTTTTTCCTGTAGATAATATCTACGAACAGAGATTATAGAAGAGGAAAAAACATGTATGAACATGTATGGACATATTTGATATATAATTATATATATTTATATGTTTTTATATATTTTTATATAAAAAATTTTTTTATCAGGGGAAGGGAGAGGACAGGGGAGGTAACGTTACACATCCTGGTTTACTAACAAGCCGTATAAAGTGGAGGAGTAGATAAAATATTACCATTATTTGGTTAACACAATGTTATAATATATGTCATTCTAATATGCATCTTATTTGAAATCAGCGTTTATGAAAATTTATGTGTTCTCTTTGTCTTCTATTGTACTTTAAATCTATCTTTGAAGACCTGTATCTTCTGCTTTAATATATAGTCAATAACACCTTAAAATTTAGTGGTAACCATATTTTGTTACGTTTTTTCGAGTGCACTATATTAGAATTTTATTTGCGCTATTATAGCAGAAGATAAAGTCTTCAAAGATAGATTGCAAGTACCTACAATAGGAGACAAAGAAAACACATGGATTTTTATAAACGCTGATTTCACATAAGATGCATATTAGAATGACATATATTATAACAGAGAGGGCCCCGTTTGCCTACAAATCGATTGCCTACAGTGTTATTTGCCAACATCCCATTTGCCGACAATTCGTTGGGCACAAAAATTATTGCCTACAGATCGATTGCCTACAAGCTCTATTGCGCACAAATAAAAAATTAAGATACAAATGGACGTTTGCACACAAGATACTATTGCACACAAGCCGCATTGCACACATGATATTATTGCCTACAGATCGATTGCCTACAAGCTGCATTGCGCACAGATAAAAAATAAAGAGACAAATGTACGATTGCATACACGACATTATTGCGCACAAATCGCATTGTACACATGATGTTATTGCCTACAGATCGATTGCCTACAAGCTGTATTGCGCACAGATAAAAATTTAAAAGACGAATGTACGTTTGCATACAAGACATTATTGCGCACAAGTCGTATTGAACACATGGTATTATTGCCTACAAGCTCTCTTGCGCACAAATAAAAAATTAGGGCACGAATGCACGTTTGCACACACAACATTGCGCACAAGCCGCATTACACACATGATTTACAGATCGATTACTTACAAGCTTTATTGCTCGCAAATAAAAAATGACAAATTGTAACGTCAGAAGCAAATTTTTTCTTGTAAAGTATATTAAAATAAGACAGTTTTTTTTTACTTATTTTCTATAGAAATAAACTAATACAGAGTACATGAAAACAAGGAACAGATTTTAAAGGAAGAGCATAAGGACAAAATTTATTTTAGATCGAATCAAATAAGCCATGGTTTTAGAAAATTAAGAAAATTGACGATATATTTAATTGTAATAATCATGAAAGTAAGAAGTACCGGGAGAGACACAAAGTACCCCCTTTTAGACCATAGAGTGAACACATGAGAAGTGAGGGGAAAACTCATAGACTTATATAGATAGACCGGCCCCTGCCGTAAGAGTACGCGTCGGAAGACCTACGGTGCAGACATAGCCGTGGGGATTCTCCTCTCTCTGTCTTCTGATCGCTTGGTGGGGATAGACGTCTAGCCCATCTATTCCCTACTAGTCCCCACTTTAGACTTCTATCCCCACCAAGCGATTAGAAGACAGAGAGAGGAGAATCCCCACGGCTATGTCTGCACCGTACGTCTTCCGACGCGTGCTCTCACGGCAGGGGCCGGTCTATCTATATAAGTCTATGGTTTATGGTCGTACATACATACGCACGCATGTACAATAGTCCGCCATTTTTTTGCAAAATAAAAGTCTGTCCAGACTCTTAAGCTGAGTTTCAACGAGGCGTGAACCACGAACGTGAATCATGCAGTCGTGGACTACGACTCGTGTGAACATGCTATCGTGAAGATTGCCTGTGACATCAACACCTCCACGACTCAGTCGTGACAGGATCAAACATGTTTGATTTTCAGTCGTGACAGTAGCACGCGTGAAGAATGTTTACGTACCGTGTATTAAAATTGAACGATAATGATACTCTTCAATAAAGATGATACTCCATCTTAACTCTTACTCTTACTTTTAATGATAATCTTTTATCGCGCCTTAAATAGTTCTTCTTGTATAAATGAAGAACCTCGATCCCACAATTTGTCGTTGTAATATCCACTGTCTAACCCACCATCGTCTTTTCCTACGTTTCTTTTGTTTATTTCCAAGTATGCAAATAGTTTGATGAGCTATAATAGAACACATAATCTGACAACACTCAGCAACTATTTCGTTCATAGTCTATACTATTGCAGCCAAAATTCGATTTATACTGTCGCGAATTATAAATTCCGTGTGAACAGTTCACGCTTTCCACTAAGCGTGAAAGAAACTAAAGTGAGCACGACAACGTGATTCACGTTGTGGTTCACGCCTCGTGGGAACGCACCTTTATAAAGGGAATCTAGTATTAGCGTCTTAAGACATTACTTAAGACGGTCTTGAAATAAGATCCGACTTTGAATACCGGCCTTAGTGGAAAGCGAAAAAACATAGGTTCACGTTCGTGGTTCACGCCTCGTGTGAACGCGGCATAAGAGATGAATTTTTCCCCTCACCTCTCAGATTCACTCTCTGGTCTAAAAGGGTACTTTGTGTCTCTTCCAGTACTTCTTACTTTCATGATCATTGTAATTAAATTTATCGTCAATTTTCTTAATTTTCTAAAACCATGGCTTATTTGATTCAATCTTTCTAAAATAAATTTTGTCCTTATATACTGCTCTTCCTTTAAAATCTGTTCCTTGTTCTCATGTACTAATACTCTGTATAAATACTCTGTATAATACTCTGTATTAGTTTATTTCTATAGAAAACAAGTAAAAAATATGTCTTATTTTAATATATTTTACAAGAAAAACTTAGCTTCTGACGTTACAATTTGTCATTTAAAAATTTGCTTCTGACGTTACAATTTGTCATTTTTTATTTGCGAGCAATGAAGCTTGTAAATAATCGATCTGTAAATTATATGTGCAATGCAGCTTGTGCGCAATATTGTCGTGTGTGCAAACGTGCATTTGTGCCTAAATTTTTTATATGTGCGCAAGAGAGCTTGTAGGCAATCGATCTGTAGGCAATAATACCATGTGTGCAATGCGACTTGTGCGCAACAATGTCTTGTGTGCAAACGTACATTTGTCTCTTAAATTTTTATCTGTGCGCAATACAGCTTGTAGGCAATCGATCTGTAGGCAATAATATCATGTGTGCAACGCGGCTTGTGTTGGAAATAAGGTTTAACAGAGGGGACTTTACAACAATTACGGATTTATTAAACACCTTATATGTACATGTCCGTCTTGATCGAGCAACGGTTCAAGCTGGAGTAAGTGATGTGAGAGCATCGAATTTCGGTAGCTCTCGCAGTCACGTGAAACTCACGTTCATACCTCTAAGAAGGGATACATATAAATATTTGTCTCCTTCACATACTCGTCAGCGCGCTTACTCGCTCTGGCGCGCGGCTAACTGATTGGAAACTGTATGTTTCCAATATGAATACAGTCAAGTGTATATATTTCAACACGCCTCCTTACACTTGTACTGGATTCTTTAGTTATTTATATTAAAATACATTCAATTGCTTTCTGTATTTTTCGAACTTCTCTTTACACAAGGCTTTAGTGAAAATATCCGCAACATTTTCATTTGAATTGATTTTACACACATCAATCAGTTTATCTTTTACACTATCATGTACGAAATGATAGTGTATTTCAATGTGTTTAGAATTTTTAGTAAAGTTACCGTTTTTAGCAATATTTATTGCTCCTGAATTATCTTCAAAAACTTTTATTGGTTCACTAACATTTATGTCGAATATTTTCACTAGTTCTCTTATATATTTTATTTCGCTCACTACTTCCGATAATGCTACATACTCTGCAAAGGTCGAGGCTTTGGTAATACATTTTTGTTTTCTAGATTTCCAGTCAACTGTGTTTCCAAACAATTTTATTACATATCCTGACGTGGATTTTCGATCAATATTATCGCCTGCCCAATCGGCATCAACGTAGCAAATTATGGTATCGCAGTTTTCATTCTTTTTGTAACGTAAGATTAAGTCTTTTGTTAAGCATAGGTATTTTAAAATGCGTAATGCATATTTCCAATGCGTTTCACTATAACTATTTTGATATCTGCTAAGATAATTAACGCTGAAACTTATATCTGGTCTCGTATTTGAACTGATGTATAGCAGAGCACCTATCAAATTTCTATACTTTATACTTGACTCACAACTTTCAGCCTTTTCAAGTTTCAAATTTGTCTCCATAGGAGTACTGTACAGTCTACTCTTTTGAACTTTATATTTATCAGCTAATGACTCTATGTATTTCGTTTGACTTAGAGTAAGTTCCCCTTTTTGATAATCGTAATTGATATTTAATCCAAGATACTCCTTTATTTCGCCTAAATCTTTCATCTCGAATCTATCAGATAATAATTTCTTTATTTTTTTTATTTTCTTTTTATCTCTTCCACATATTAATAAATCATCCACATATATTAAAAGATAAATGACATCTTCACCTTCTCCAAGAACATACAAACATAATTCTACGTTACTTTTCTTAAATCCTAATTTCGTAACACACTCATCGAAACACTCATACCAGTCCCTAGGACTCTCTCGCAGTCCGTACAGAGCTTTCAATAATTTATACACTCTATTTGTTCCATCCTCATACCCTTTAGGTTGATTAATATATACCTCCGTGGTCACTTTGCCGTTTAAAAAGGCGGTTTCTACGTCCATTTGTTCAATGATTAAGCCATTTTGGCAACAATAAGAAAGTAAGATTTTTAACGTTTGGTTTTTAGCGACTGGAGAGTATATATCATCAACTACATCAGTTTGCTGAAAACCCCTTACAACTAATCGAGCTTTATATCGGTTGTCTAGCTTCCTTGTGTATACCCATTTTACGTCTAAAATTTTTTTACTCTCTATTCTATCTACTAATTTCCAAGTTTTATTTTTACTTATGCATCTTATTTCCTGATCCATTGCTTTTTCCCAATTATCTTTATCGTTACTACTTATCGCCTCCTCAAACGTACAAGGCGTATCTACTCTACTAAAATTTACACGAATGCTATAATTTTCCGGTTCTGGGTACTTTACAGTGCTTTTTCTTTCACGCGTTGACCTGCGCGGAATTTTTTGTTCATTTTCATTTTCCTTTTCTTTTATCTTTTTATTTTCGGATTCATCAGCGCTTTCAAAAACCTCATCTTCAATCTGTTCATCATCTGTACTTACGTCGCTTTCATTATCGCTCTCACATTCGTCAATGCCAATGCATTTTACATCTTTTTCTATAATATCTACATGTCTAGCAACTATTATTTTATTATTTATTAAGATTCTATATCCTACTTCACTATATCCTAGTAAAATCCCTATACCTGCCTTTTTATCCCATTTGGAACCTCTTTTTTGTTCGGGTATTCTTGCGAAAACTCTACTACCATATAAGCGTAATTTTTCACATTTGGTCTTTTTCTAAAGAATATTTCGTACGGTGTTTTTCTCTCTATCGTGTTCGCTAGAGTTCTATTTTTTAAGTACGTCGCCGCGCAAATTATTTCGGGCCAAAATCTTTTGTGTACCTTCGCCTCTGCTAATAAGCAGCGTGCCATATCCATTATTGATCTGTTGAATCGTTCCGCGGTACCGTTTAACTCATGTACGTACGCTGGGCAATTATTTAATATAATGCCTTTCTCTTTTACAAATGTATAGAAACGATTATTTAAATATTCTTTCCCATTATCGCATCTTAGAATTTTTACTTTCTTTTCAGTTATATTTTCACATTCACTAACCCATCTAATTAAGCAATCAACAACTTCATCTTTAGCTTTAATGCAGTAAACTTTGGCAATTTTGCTATAGTCATCGATAAATGACACAAAATACTTTTCTCCATTAAACCCGGTAGTTTTGAAAGGACCACATACATCGGTATGTACAATTTCTAAAATATCTTTCGCCCTATGCCTATTATTTTCAAACGGTAAATTTCTCATTTTGTTTTCTATACAAGTTTTGCATTTCATCAATTCCGACTCAAACTCGTTTGGAATTCCGACTAATAGCTGTTGTTTACTTAACGTATTAAGATAACCGAAATTTATGTGACCTAACATTCTGTGCCACCTTTCCTTTTGACTCATATTATTATTCCGTTCGGCACTGTTTACACAAGTATCCTTTAATTTACTTTTCAATTTATAAACTCTATTCTCTTTAACCGCTACTGCTACGACTTTATTATTTTCATCAATAATCTTTGCAAACTTTCCTTTAGACATAATAGTATTTTTGTCGGTTAGTTTTCCGTAGCTTATTAAATTTGCATTCATTTCTTTCGCGTAAAATACGTTTTTTATATTTACTTGATTTACTTGTCCAAAACGCTTTAAAGTACGTTACTACATTTCCTATTTTAGTAGCTTTTACTGATCTATTATCACCTAAGTAAATATTTACTGGCTCTTTTAGTTTTATACATTTTTCAAAATAATTTTCATTATTGACTATATGGTCGGAGCAGCCGCTATCGAGTAGCCACTCTATTTCGCAATTACGTAACCTGTTTGTTTCGCCGGTGCGTGCTGCATACGCCGTTGTCGCCACCCAAGCGCTCGCGTCCTTGCTGCTCTGCTCGCTCGTACTTGCTCCATATTGACTACGTTGTCCTCTGCTGCGTCCTCTGCCATAGCTTCCTCTTGCGGTTCTGCCTCGTCCCCGGCCTCGGGTTGAACCTCGCCACGATCCGTCGTTGCGTCCCGCTTGGCCTCCGTCTTGACACTCTCGTGCAAAATGTCCTTTTCTTCCGCATTTGTAGCATCCATCCTTGTTCGCTGTAAATGCGTTCGCTGTTTTCTCACTATGGTCCTTTTGGTTCTTCATTTCAGCTAGCTTGATTTTATTTCTTATATACTCAGCAGTTTGGTCTTCCTCTTTTAGTGTATCGATTAGGTCGCCTATATAACTATATGACTCTGGCAACGTGTTGATCATGTAGTTTAACTTTTCTTTTTCACTTATGCTTGCTCCCGCGCTCCTTAAATCATTTACCGTCTTCTCGAACTCACTGAAAAATGCCTCAGTATCGCTGTAATTGTTTAATCTCATTTTTTCCAATCGGTTTCGGCACACAATCTGTAACGCCGTTGACTCCTTCAAATACATACTGTCTAACTTTTTCATTACTTTGTAGGCTGTTTCTTCCTCGCACACGAATTCTAGCTGCTTGTTCGAAATTGCACTATATATATAGTTTATTGCCTTTAATTCTTTTTCGTCCCAATCTTCTTTGTCTGTAGCTACTCTTTGTCTTGTTATTACCTGATCGCATTTCTTGAGTTTCAGGTACATGATGATCCTCTTTTTCCACATGCCGTACTCCTGTCCATCAAACACTGGTATCGTAATCTCGCACTTGGCCGCCATCTCGAACGTTCCTTCGTGTTCGGAATCTTTTTCTTGTTTCAACAACGCCGTCTTGCCTTCTTCTTTTTGTCTCAAGCGTTCCTTCGTGCTTTCGACTTGTTTTCACTGCCACACTTTCTCCGATCTCCTAAATACCGGCCTCTCGACCCTGCGGCACTACACGCAGTATTTTAGGACACGTAAGAGTTACTGGACACTTTTGCTGGAACCACGCTCTGCTACCATGTTGGAAATAAGGTTTAACAGAGGGGACTTTACAACAATTACGGATTTATTAAACACCTTATATGTACATGTCCGTCTTGATCGAGCAACGGTTCAAGCTGGAGTAAGTGATGTGAGAGCATCGAATTTCGGTAGCTCTCGCAGTCACGTGAAACTCACGTTCATACCTCTAAGAAGGGATACATATAAATATTTGTCTCCTTCACATACTCGTCAGCGCGCTTACTCGCTCTGGCGCGCGGCTAACTGATTGGAAACTGTATGTTTCCAATATGAATACAGTCAAGTGTATATATTTCAACAGTGTGCAATAGTATCTTGTGTGCAAACGTTTATTCGTATCTTAATTTTTTATTTGTGCGCAATAAAACTTGTAGGCAATCGATCTGTAGGCAATAATATCATGTGTGCAATGCGTCTTGTGTGCAATAGTATCTTGTGTGCAAACGTCCATTTGTCTCTTAATTTTTTATTTGTGCGCAATAGAGCTTGTAGGCAATCGATCTGTAGGCAATAATTTTTGTGCGCAAACAAATTGTCGGCAAATGGGATGTTGGCAAACGACACTGTAGGCAATCGATTTGTAGGCAATCGGGACCCCCCCCCATTATAACATTATGTTAACCAGATAAAGGTAACATTTTATTTACTCCTCCATTCTATACTGTTTGTTAGCGGAACCAGGATATGTAACGTTAGCTCTCTTGTACTCCCCCTCCCCCTAGTAAAAAATTTTTCTTATAAAAATATATATAAACATATGAAAACATATATAAATATATATATAATTATATATAAAAAATGTCCATACATGTATTTTCCTCTTCTATAATCTCTATTTGTATATATTACAGGAAAAAGAATAAAAAGAAGAATCTAAAAATAATTAAAAAGATTATTTTTGCATAAAATTTTTTATAAAAAGTGAAGTTTGAGGTAATGAGAAAAAATTTGCCTATATATAATTATATATAACAACTGTTACATTTATATATGATTATATGTAGACAAGTTTTTTCTCATTACATCAAACTTCATTTTTTATAAAAAATACAATGCAAAAATGATCGTTTTAATCATTTTTAGATTCTTCTTTTTATTCTTTTTCCTGTAATATATACGAACAGAGATTATAGAAGAGGAAAAAACATGTATGGACATACTTAATATATATAATTATATATATATTTATATTTTTATATAAAAAATTTTTTACCGGGCCGTCCACACCTGTGGGTCATAGCAGCTAAAATTTTGCTAGGCACCTTTATTTATCATCCTTAAACCAAATATAATAGTATTATTTAGATCTCAGCGACAACACATCGGGCCCTTTCCTTGTGAGTAACTTTTCCTTATAACTTAATCGGCGGTCGCTGCTTATTAAAAAGTTATTAACAAATAAAGTTTGACAAATATAGTAGTTATTTTGAGTATTATGACGAGAAATCAATCGCCACTTAAATATGTTGTAGGGGAGGTCTTTCTGAGTAATTATACGCAAGAAAAAAGTGGGGGACGGCATTGGTTTAGAAAATATAGCAAATTGAACTTTTAGAATTTTAATGCTTTTTATTAGATATTATAAACCTATAGGTTAGTGACGTGCTTTATAAGTATGCGCTTTGTAAGTTGAAGCACATACAAAACACATACTTCTAAAGCGCGCCACTAACCTTGTGACGTGGCAAAAGTCGCGTCCTCCTCCCGGACGGAGCTCGGCCGACGGCAGAGTCGGGGGCGGCGCGACCCGAGCGAGGGAGGGTAATTACTTAATAGATTTTAGAGTTTCTTGCAGCTGGAGTGGGGCCAAATCTTAGGTGTAACAACATAAATGTCGCACCGTGGGATAAAAGGAGCAATCGGGGAGGCGGACGAGACGAAGCGGCCGGCGGGCGGGTTGCGCACGGGCCCATCGCCGAGTCACCGCACGGAGAATATCCCGAGCCATACCGCGACAGGAACCAAAGACACTCACAGGAAACGCCCCGAGGAGGTCCGCGCCACGGGCGCTACACCGCTACCCTAGGAGCGGGCGGACGGCCCCACCGCCTCCACCGGACGCACAAATATACCGGTCGGCGCGGCCACGGGCTGGCCAGCCGGGCACGCCAGACGCCGGTCGCGGGAGTCGCGGCCTGGACAGCCGGACTCACCTATACGCCCGTTTAAACATCGCGGGCTGATGAGGCGAATCGAGAGGCGACAAAATCGGCAGCAGGATATGACGCGGTGGCCGGGGGAAGGAGCGGGCTCGGTACGCAGGGGGTCCGGCGTAATCCTGCCGGGCTGCAGGATCGTCACTGTCGTGTCAGCCACGGAACCTATCGCCCGTCCCGACCTACCGACCGGAGATCCAGCGTGCGCAGCAGGATACTTTAAGGCCGCCACTCTGATATGCAGTGCATATTGTGATCCCGCTCGCGGCCGGTGCCCCCGTGTTCGCCGATCTGAGTGAATTAAGCGCCGAAAAGTACCGTGCATACCGCGTGTAGCGAGAGGTCGAAAGGACGTCGAAAGGACGTCGATCGGGGCCGGCCGAGAGCGGATCGTGTTCGCGTGTGCTCTTCGCCCTCCTCGGGGATTCCGTCGCGACCGACAGTCATCGCGTTAACGTATTATGTATTCGTGAGTCGAATGTCGTTCGCGCGCTGTGTGTGTGATCTCGTGCCCGTCCGCTGTACCGCTTGCCGCGGGTAATTAGAGTCGCATGGAAAAACGTTAATTGCGCCGGAGAGCATCGAGAGACGGCCACGCCCCGGGCACGTTCGGGATAGTGCGAATGGTTTTTGAGTATTGAGTGTATCGGGTGTCGCGTTAGGTAGCGATTCGCGTGCCTGCGCGGGGCGATTATGCGTGAATGGGTGTATCGCGTTTCGCGTGGCATGCATCGGAGTTGAGTATCTGCGTGTAGTGATCCGTGTATATTTCGCGTTACGGGTATGCTGGTGTGTTATTTCGCGTTTCGAGTATGCGTGTGTAATCGCGTATGACGACTGTGCGTTGGATGGATGGTCGCGTGTTCGTGTTTGCGTATAGTATATGATTCCGTTCTCCTGTCCCGCGTGCCGTTAGTATTTCGTCGCCGAAATTGCTCATTATCTATCTCCGAATCACACACACATTATTACTCCGTACTTTCCATGCCGAAATACATATCTTTATCTATTATTTTTCCGTGCTCTCACATATACTATTCTTTACCGAAATATATCCTACTATTATTTTTACTATATCTACATCTGATTTTTGCTTTCATTTACTTGTGCTCTCTGCGCTACGCTCCCTCCCCTCACCCTTCGATTCAACTCCGCGAACCTCCTTCTGGGACATTATGACATTGTAGACTTGCATTGTAGCGGTTGTTTGCATATTGCGATTAGATTATTGTAGCGGTCGGATGATGAAAACGTGGTGCGCGTAATCGCACCTGGCGCCCAACCTTTCGTATATAGTGAGTAAGATATTAATTTGTGGCAGCGCTCCTTCGAGTGGCGAGCTTGCGGGAAATCGGGTCGCAACCTACAGGTTAGTGACGCGCTTTATAAGAATGCGTTTTGTAAGTAGAAGCACATCCAAAGAACATGTTTGTAAAGCGCGTCACTAACCTATGCTAAGTTGTAAAGCGAGGTCCACCCTGCCTACCGGCGGAGGGGGTGCGGGAGGGGTGCCGAAGGCCCCCCTTACACCTCACGCGCGTGTGTGTGTGTGTGTGTGTGTACACCATGTGGCTGCGACATATTCATCATCGAAAGTCAAGCGATTCAAAATAACTACTATATTTGTCAAACTTTTTTTGTTAATAACTTTTTAATAAGCAGCGACCGCCGATTAAGTTATAAGGAAAAGTTACTCACAGAATCATGTCCTTGACAACATATGTCAAGGTCAAAGTCATCCGAGCTGTGTTAGTTTTTCTAAATAATTACCATAATTATTGTACTTTTAAAAAATTAAACCCAAGAGGTAGTATCTTTATAAAAAAAAGAAAAAATATAATCCAAGTGGTACGTATCTATATGTATTCCTATTAAAAGGAAAAAATTAATATAAAATTTAAACAATTTTAGTTAAAAAAACTTGGCGCTGCTAGATTTTAAAATATTTAAAAGCAATAAATAACTAATTTTAATTATTAAATTAATAATTACCGTGTGAATGTAAAAATACTTTCACACATTAATTTAAAATACTCTTTCCGTTTATAGAAATTGTTTTATTAATATAAAAAAATGATGGACAATTATGCTAAGAAAGTAAAATAAAAGTTATCTTAATATTTTACGTACCAACAACCACGTTGATTCTCATAGCCTTCCATCTCATACCTTTTCCACATTTTTTGTCAATTTCGAGAGTCCTTTCTTTATTCTTTTATTAATATATTATTTTGTTTAGCAGCGCCGTTTTTTTAACTAAAATTTTTCAAATTTTATATTAATTTTTTCCCTTCAATAGGAATACATAATAATACGTACCACTTGGATTTTATTTTTGCTTTTTTTTATAAAGATACTACCCCTTGGGTTTAATTTTTTAAAAGTAGGGGAGACCGGGGCGAGACCGGCAGTTTTTTTTCGGTGCCGATTTTTAACAACAAAATAAATAATTTTAGTTAAATGTGGTATACGATTGTAAAGAGTGAACCTTTAGCTACAAAATTTATATGGAAAATTTTTGTCTACGTCGCTTTGTTTAACCGGTATAGAGCAAAAACGACAACGGTGGAAAAATTGAGATCTCAAAAATTGCGGGGTGGAATTGTCACCCCCCGGGGCGGATCCGTCGCACTCCATTTTCAATACTAATACGTATAGCTGATCCTGAAAAATGATAGGATAAATAATAATTGTTTTTAAAAAAAAAAATATATAAAAACTTATTTTTTTAAATTTTTATGCAAAACATTATTAAAAAATAATTGTTAATAATAAATAATAATAATTAATAATTGTTAATAATAATTAATAATTGTTAATAATTGTTAATAATTGTTAATAATAATTGTTAATAATAATTGTTAATAATAATTGTTAATAATAATTGTTAATAATAATTGTTAATAATTGTTAATCGTTGTTCTTCTTCAACAAGTTGTTTAACGTGGTTCTCCGGACATCGAATTGTTTTGCGGCTGCGTAAGGGCTCATTTTATCTTTTTTCACCGCAAGAACTGCTTTCTTGAGTTTCTCCTTGTCGACGGGAGTCGTTTTGCGACGATACGTGCGTACCATTTCCCTATGTATACAAAGTAACGCACGTGCAAGGGAAGACAGAATCACGCTCGAGGGAAACCTTGCAGCCGGAGGCAGCATCGCGGACGAAGCAGTCGGAATCAGCGACCGGCGGTGACTCTGACCTGGCCAACTGGGCGCAGACCGCGACCCAGCACCACGTGTGAGCGAGCGCGCCCACACCCACGTTATTACTCCCGAGCCGAATTTTAGCACATTTATTTCCTAAATGTCTTTCTCATCTGTACACGCGTAATTTTCATTTATTTTATTAACTCTATGTACAGATCATATAACATCCGATGGCCGGGAAAAGTTTAAGTTTATTTATTCAAACGCCAAGCGTGGCGTCTAACATTATATGTTGTCATTACGAGGTTCGATTTACAATATGACAAATAAAGATTACCTTGATTTTCCCCAATAATACATTGACTTGCAAACATGTGTATAAGTAGATAGGGAAAATCCGTGACTTAGCATTATTTCATATAAGCGTATCAAGTAACATAGCGGTTTGGCGTTATTGCGCGTACTTATAATCAGTCATATGCGTGATAATACTTTGCGATACGGATGTTGCGGTGTGCGCGTAAAGCATATAACGGAACATTTTTTGCGAAGCCTATCGCCACGATGCGACTGATAATGACCAGCGATACGTGATTAAGCGATTTTCAGGTCCGAGCGATGCTTGAGTACCGAAAAGTCGAGCACACACGTCAGCTGCAGGAGGAGACTATATAAAGTGACGTAACATGTCACCAGAGACACGCTTCACGTGTAGTTATTCATGTTTGATTTTCGTGCTGGAAAAACCCAGCACGTACCTCTTCTCCTGGAGGAGACGATTTGTAAGTGTTTATTACACGTCAGCGAACGGGTCAAAGGTCATCCCGACCAAGTTCGATGCCTGTGCCGGGAAAGACACGACACAGATATAATTCGCGGAAACCAACATTGTCAATGCGTTGTTGGGATGCCAATTAAGGCATAATTATCGTTTAATTAGAATTTCGAGCACTGTGCCGGAAAGTCTTGATGCAGACCTCGTACGTGCAAGCGACTACCAGAAATGATCTAGCGAGGTCATAATTAGGGCGAATATCGATTTTCACCCTGATCCGACCTGGGTGCCGGAAACACCCACCACGAGCACCTGCCGCGGGGACAACCGTGTGCAATCATCTTATTAGGTCCCTAGGAACGCGTTCCACCGAGTCCCGTTGATCTACGATGCCTGAGCCGGAAGTTCCAGGCACACACCATCTACGTCATCTACGGGGAAAAAATTCATATCGGAGCATTTCCGGGATCGCCCTGATGACATCCATCGCGATCCTGTATCGATCCGTCACGTGTGCCGGAAAAAGCATATCACACAGGTACGAGATCTAATTTTACGTCATAGACGTCATTAGGCGATGCTAATTAACATCACCGTCGAGGTCCCGTTCGAATCCGATGTCTATATTCGGAGTTCCCAGCACACGCGACTCCACCTGTAAAACATCATTTTGACATACCCGGGGAGTAGCCATCATCGGGATTGTCAAAGGCGAGCGAGATCTGTCGTATTTTGTAAAGAGATATACGCCAAAACGTATATCTCCGAAAATGAGATAAATTTACGAAAATGTATAAAAGCGTATATCTTCGTATTCAATTTTCAGCGATCGATAATCCCATCGCATTCCTGCGTGTTTACGAAAAGTTGTTTGTCAGATACGCATATACCGTCATACGACGATCACGTGATCGCCGATGGTCCGATGTGAATAACAAGAGTGGGGGTACCGCCCAGGAGGGGACGTACGCCGTTGCGAGCGATCGATCCTGGTTAGTCCGCCGGGAGATGTAAAGCCGTTAACACGTATTCTCGTGACCACCGGGGAGACCCGCGAACGGAGCGATATCCGATGTGTCGCGAAATAAG